>JALJCO010002254.1:0-13775 GCA_023101725.1 Atherinomorus stipes | reverse complement strand
ACTTGGGGGGTCCTGGAACTCAGGGGTGGCCCCTGCCTCCTGGGCCAGGGGGCCCGGCTCGGCGCAGGGGGGGTGGGGCCGGTCGGATGCGCCTCCTCTGGTTTTGGCCGGTCCTCATATCCTGGTGTCTAGTCTCTGCACCGGGGCCGGGGCGCCTCTGCTATGTGTGTGCGTGTGTGTGTGTGTATATGTCAGTAAGGGTGTATGTGTGGGGTGGGGGTTGCGGGGTGGCCGGGTCTTTTCCGCGCCGGGCTCCTGTCCTGCCCGGCTGATGTGTCGGTTGGGACTGACCTGCCCGAATGAACTTGTGCGGGTTGGTCTTGCCTGGTTCGGGGGCTGGGTGGAGTGGACTCGTGGTGCGGGGGAGGGTTGGCGGCCCCGTGGTCCCCATCCATGGTGTATGTGGGTGGGTGTATGACTGGAGGGGGGGCATGAGTGCAGGGGGATGTGTGTATGGTTGTCTGCGGGAGTGCATGGAGGAGAGGGGCGGGTGAAGGTGCATGGGAGATGAATGTCAAGTGTGGGAGGGGTGCATTGGTGGGGTTTGTGTGAATTGGGTTTGAGGGGTTTGGGTGTGGAGCGGGGATGGATCCGTGAGGGGATGGGATGCAGGGCAACTGAGTGAATGAGGGTGGGGTTTCGGAGGGTGGACAGGTGGGGGTTCTGGCGGGGTTGGAGGATTGTGTATGTCACGGCCGGGGTGGGGGTGCGGGCTTGGGTAAAAGGAGGTGGGGCTTGGGGACCAGAAGGGGGCGGATGGGCGGGGACTAGCTGGCTATGTAGGAGGGGTGGGAGGAGGATGGGGATGGGATGGGGGAGTGTTGATGGGGGTAAAGTTGGGGGTTGTTCGGAGTAGGGTGTGGGGGTGATAGGATAGAATGGGGGAAGGAAAAAAAAGGCAGCTCTGTGTGCCTCTTGGGGGGTCTGCAGGGCCTGGGGATGGTGGGCCTGCAACTCTGCGATATATGTATATATATATATATATATATATATATATGTATAATACATATTTATTATACAGCTCTTTAGAATGCTGTTGAATGCTCCGTTGACTTGAATGGGTTTTCCCAACGTTCCAGCAGTCATTATTTTAGCATAATGACCGCTATAACAACATAATGATCGCTGTCAATGGCAACAGATTTTTTTCTTTTTTTAACCTGTGGTCTTGCGATGAACCTAATATCCCTCCGCGTCGCAAGTAGTCCGGTCACCACAGCAAGCAAGCACGTAGCGACACCTCGTGACCGAAAATGGATTACTTCCCAATTAATTTGAACGTCTTTGGCGAGTGTGGAGATTTTGAGCGCTGGGTCCAGGCTGAGTTTAAGGATTCACCCTCCCCAAAACGAAAAGACAAAAAGAAGACCAGTGGTAAGACGCGTACAGCTAACAGCAGAGAAGGAAATGTCCAGTTCAACCAACAGAAATAGCCGGTGTGAAGCCAAATTCCAGCCGCTATGGCTCAACTAACAAATGTTGCTAAGATACAGGTGCCCCGACTGTGGGGAACTATCTTATTCTTAGCGTAAAACATCAAAACAGCAGAAATACTGACCTTCAGGTCAGCTTTGCGTCAGGGGTCTGCATTTGCCCTGTTGGTCAGTATTTCCCCATAATGACCTGTGTTCCATATATTATCCCTTATATATATATATATATATATATATATATATATATATATATATATATATATATATATATGTATATTTATATACATATATATATATATATACATATATACATACATACATGCATACAGTTGTGTGAAAAAGTGTTTGCCCTTTCCGATTTCTTATTTTTTTGCATGGTTGTCACACTTATATGTTTCGGCAATATCGGGATCGGCAGATACTGCTTTTGGTGATCGGTGATCAGCCCCCAAAATCCTGATCGGTGCATCACTATTTTTTCACACAACTACCAATGAGCAACAAACAGGAATATGAAGAAAACACTTCTCAAGAACACAAAAGAGAAAAAGAAAAGACAAGGAAAAATGATTTCCATAATCCAGTTTCCAACCTCTCCGTCATAATCCGTTTTCTATCATGCAGTCTGAAGCAGTTTTCATTTCCCAAGCATCAAAGTGAAATTAAGTGCAAGAGCATAATGCACTTTATTGATATTGAACATGTCAAACAAGGCAAATTACTCTCCCATCTTAGAGGCTTACTGAGCCTCTGACCTGACCTCAACTACATGCATCCTTTACTGCTGCTGCCATCAGTTCCTGTCATTCACCCCAAGACTCTCATCTCTAAGCTCCTGCTGTTACCACCTGAGACCAGGTTCCCTCTTCCCGTCAGTCTCAGTGGGACTCGCTGCAATACGCAAATATACCCACTAATGTGACAAACGTACCCTAAACATTTCTGCTAATCCTCTGACTCTGCAATTTAAAAAAAAAAAGAACAGATTTTTATGACTTTGTAAAACTTCCATTTTGAATTAATTTTTGAAAACAGCCTATTTGTTAAAAAAAAAAAAAAAAACTCAGACCTCTGTTTTGTGCTCCAATGATGTTTTACTGGTACTCCCTGGTGTGTGTGGCTGAAATGAAGTGAACAAGCATAATGCACCATATTGATGTCCGCACATGTCAAAGCACAACAAATTACCATCCCGCTGCCTTGTTGAGAGACTCCCGAAGATTTGATCCATAGATCATCTGCACTTGGCGCTCATTAAGCTGTCTCACTCACAGGGGCATTAATGTATTTTGATGATATCAGCATTTTAGAAACCATTAACATGAGCAGAAAGCACTGAGGGAAAAACTGAATAGAAAGTCACGGACATCCCTGAAGGCCAGCCTTTCAGGATGGAATGACTTTCCATGTTATTCATTCATTTTGTTTTTGTTGTTTTTCTTTATTTTTCATGCAAAAGAAACACTCACAGTTGTTGGATAACTGTTTTTTGTTTAACATAAATATTTTTACATTTACACTGCAAAAACTCAAATCTTACCAAGTGTATTTTTCTCATTTCTAGTCAAAATATCTTATCGCACTCAAAATAAGACAAAATTACTTAAAGAGAAACATTTCAGTGAGATATAGGAATTGTTAAGGCAATGCATCTCATTTCAAGAAATCTTATCAAAGAAAATTGTACTTGTCCCATTGGCAGAATCTTTTTTTGCTCTTTGATTTGAGTTTTTTGCAGGGTGGAGGTAATTGTTGGTTTTTATGGTCTCACCTGTAGGCCTGTACTTTTGTTTCAGTTCTATCAATATCATCAATGAAAGCTGTAAAAATATCCTTGACCCTCTGATGATGCAACAAGTGTGCAGAGATACGTGCACATGAGCAAAGACATGCAGCAGCATCAACAGAGGAATTCCATACCAACACACACGCGTGGACAACAGGCATGTTTACAGACAGACAGAGCCAATGGATGAATAAATGATGTGTGTGATCTATAATGAATGCCTCTTGTTCATTACACATTCTCACATTCAACAAGCCATTCCACAGGCCACAGCTCTGTCCTCACTGTGTGGGTCTCGCCAGTGTTACTTAGACAAATACACTCATTGATTAAGTCAGATCTCAGAGGGCCAAGCAGCACAACCACAGCTGTTTTTGGCTGAAAGGACCCCACGCATGATCGGACCTTCTCTCCCTCAATAGATAAAAATCTTATACAATGAAGCATAAAATATAATTAAATATAAAACTAGGCTACAGATCCACTTCAGGTGCACCTAATGCCAGCTTGGAGCCCCTGTTCCTTCAGAACTGCTTTGATTTTTGGTGTCTAACAGGTCTTGGAATGTTCCTCCACATTACAGCAGCAGCCTGAAGCCTTGATCCAAGGCAGGATGGATCCATGCTTTCACGATGTTTCCAGCAGATTCTGAGCCGAGTATCTGAATGTGGAGCTGCAATGGAGACTCATCAGACCAGCATCATTTCTCCATCTTCTACTGTCCAGTTCTGGAGAGTCTGACAGGAGTGGACCCGGTCCGGTCTTCTGCTGCATTCTGGGCCAGACACCCGGTCACTGCATGAAAAGGTCCAGAATCCATACATATCTGAAGATTATACTTCCCTAGATATCTGAAGGATCTGGACCAATTCTGGTGCATATTGAGATAGGAGGCATATCTTGTGATGTGTGGTCAGCAGATTCTGCATGAGGGACTTTTGTCAGGCATATCTGAGGCCAAGATACTGGGAGAGACAGAATCCGGAAATATCTGGAAACATCTATTTCACTTGCCCCTAGAAAAATCTGGACCATTTCTGATGCATATCCTGAGTGATTGATATGTACCATATCTGGGGATGTATGGAGAGCAGATTCTGCATGAGGACATATATTGTGTCCAGATATCAGATGTGTCGGATTTTTGTCATATACAAACTCTGAATATGACCACAGGCCATATCCAGAGGAATCTGAGTCAAGATACTGAAAAGGAAACAGAATCCTAGAGGTGAAATTTGTCTCAAACAGTCTGGACCAGTGCATATTGAGACATGAGGCGTATCTGGTGATATACAAACAGCAGATTCTGCATGACAACATGTGGTCTTCTGCTGCATCCTGGTCCAGACAACTGCTGCTCACTGGAGATTTGCTCTTCATCAGACCTGGAAACTGGTCAGATGCTTGTGGTGGAAATCTCAGTAAATTCTCAGTCCAGAGACAGTTAAGAAAGGTGGACATAGTATGTGCTCACGTCATCCGTCGGTTTCTGAGGAGCTAAAGTGAAGCCAGGTGGGCTCTCTCATGGTCGCCATCTTAGCAGTGTCGCGTGTGTCGTCACTCCTGGAAAATACAAAAAGTGCAAAGAGAGGGGGCCTGTGAGTGTCGAGGCAAATGACTGACAGCCAACGTACTCTGAGCTCCAGGGCTCTCAAGTTTTCAGGCTTGCTTGGAGTGAGATTGAGACTGAGACTGAGGTGAGGTGGGGTGGGGGGTATTAGATTAGACTACAAAATTATTTCAAACAGCCTTGGTATATAATATTAAAATTATGCTAATGTTCACAAAAACCTGGACAGGATATTTGGCTGCTTCAACAAACTATCACAAAATGTGTTGTAACCCATTCACTCCTAAGTTATTCCATTTCAGATAAATATGAAGCAGAACTGGAGGTTTTGCCAACACATAGGCAAAATTTTCACAAGTCCTCTTTATAATTAAATTTGGATTTGTTTTATTCAAAAACACCTACGTTACAAGGACTTACTGAGTATCATAATTTCCTCATGCTATTATTATTATTAAGGGTTAGGAGACTATGCAAGCACTCAGCTTAACACGCACAATGTGATTTATCAAACGCTCAACGGAAAAATTGCGTGTAATTTTGCACATCTGAAAAGCAGGTATAACTGGCAGCTTTACGCACTGATGGCTGAAAGAATGCTGCACACAGGACTGCAGACATGCAGCATCGGGTCATTTCTCATGACTGTGCAGGCGACATGTCAAGTTTTCATCATTTAATTAAATAACAATCAACATCACTGTTTAACATGGTTTATTCTAGACATGAATCAGAACATCTGCAGCTGCAGCATCATGCTATTTAAAATTGATATTATTTATATCTTTTTATTTTCTTTTATTTTTTGCCAATGGCATATTTTTACATTAAAATCATCTCCTGCTCCTCCACACTGCTGAATGCTTCTGCTGTTCTGAGGTTGCTTTCCTGCATGAAGTTGGCCCCCACCCCACAGAAAACTCAGTGAAAATAGTATCTTACGTAAGAGCGTAAGAGTATGTTCATTTGCAAAAACAGACAAACATCACTGTGGAAAAACGGAGTTAACTGCTTTTCTTGCTGTCGGTACAAACGTCATATCTCCATTTTACATCATTAAAACCCTCCACTTCATATGAGCTTGATTTGGTGAAAATATTCAAAAAGTAAATGAAGAGTTTATTTGCAAAAGCAGCTAACTCCGTTTTTTCTACATGGCGTTTGTCTATTTTTGCAAATGAACTCTTCATATTTATATTCTGTTTTTTATTTGCCTTATATTATATCTGGAACTAATATTTCTCTTTCAGGATGAATTTCATTTTGCATTTACCACATGCTCTTCTGAACTTTCTGTGGCGCAGAATTAGTGCAGCTAAATCCTCATTTAAATCCTGCTGTTTGCGCCTGTTACAGATTGCGCATGTAATCTTTGTAGATCACCTGCAAACGCTGAAAAGACGGCGCACGCTATTTATCTGCGAGGCAAAGACATTAGCCTCACAATTTGGATTTTGTAAATCAGGCCCATCGTGTCTCTAACTCTGGGCTCAGACTGAGTGTAATGTGGGTTAAATGAAAGACCAACGCAGTCCAAGCAGCTCATGCGTGTGCACAATGTTAGCGTCATTTCCACTTGTCGCCAGAGGGGGCAAACTTCTGGAAAAAAGCTGGAACTTGCGCTTTACTCCTTTTAATTTTAGTGAACTTGTTGAAAAAACATATTTGTATTTTTTTCAATTACTGTATTGAAAAAAAAAACTGAATCGTGACTTGTGTACCATTACAGCCCTAATAATTAGGGTATGTTTAGTCAGTTAGGACATTTCCTAGCTCTTCCTGTATTTTTATTGGCTGACTGCCATCGCAACTCACACAGGACATGCAGAACAGTAAAAGAGCAGCAGGCTGGGGATCACATGAAGCTCAAAGATCAGGGAGGGGGATTAAAGGAGAGAAAGGATGGGGGAGTTACACAACGCCCTGAGGCGAGGAGGAGAAAATGAGCTGAGTGGGGGTGATGATCACTTTGTGCTTCTTTATAGGTGTTGTCATACAACCGGAGTCTGCTCCTCCCCTTGTCCTGTCCAGACCCCTCAGCCCCTCCTCCAGGCACAGCCTGTGATGCGTGTGTGAGATGGAGTGTGTGCATGTGTTTATGCGTGAGGTATACCTGCCACCATCTCCTGGATGGATTGCCATGATCCTCCTGGTCCCCAGACAACAAAGCTAGGTGATCCCTGGCTTTTCATCTCCTCTGTATCATGCAAGCCGCTGCAGATTTTCTGGGTTTGCAGGAGGTGAGGTGATGTTGGCTTTGTTGATCCCCTGCAGTGGAATACCAACAAACACCAACTCTCCAAGAGCTTACAGCTACACAGCTACAACCTTTAGAGTTTCATCTGATGTAACCACCGAGAAATTTCTCCATGTTCTGCTGAAAGGTTTATACATACATGTGCATGAACACGTAAAATGTGTTATAAATGTTCTATAAATGCTGTTCTACTGAATGTGAGAGCCTGCATTAGAGTATAATGGATGGAGAAGTCAGCCAAAGAGATGCATTGCAGCTGACACCTGATATGACATCATGTCATGTCAGAAACTGATGCACCAGAGTTTTCGGAGAGGCGACCTTCAGGAGCCGAAGGCCCGGACATGCCTGGAGAGGTGACTTTCAGAAGCCGAAGGCCGAAAGAGGTGACTTTCAGGAAAGCCCAGAGAGGTGACTGCTGGGAGCCCAAGGCCCAGAGAGGCAACTTGTGACTTCCGGAGCCGAAGGCCCTGAAAGGCGACTTTCGGGAGCCAAAGGTCTGGAGAGGCGATTTTCGGGAGCTGAAGGTCCAGAGGTCACCACTGGGAGCCGAAGTCCCGCAGAGGTGACTTTCGGGAAAGCCCAGAGGGGCGACTTTCAGGAGCCGAAGGCCCGGAGAGGGGACTTTTAGAAGCCGAAGGCCCAGAGAGGCGACTTTTAGGAGCCGAAGGCCCGGAGAGGCGACTTTCAGGAGCCGAAGGCCCGGAGAGGGGACTTTCAGGAGCCGAAGGCCCAGAGAGGGGACTTTCAGGAGCCGAAGGCCCGGAGAGGCGACTTTCAGGAGCCGAAGGCCCGGAGAGGCGACTTTCAGGAGCCGAAGGCCCGGAGAGGGGACTTTCAGGAGCCGAAGGCCCGGAGAGGCGACTTTCAGGAGCCGAAGGCCCGGAGAGGCGACTTTCAGGAGCCGAAGGCCCGGAGAGGGGACTTTCAGGAGCCGAAGGCCCGGAGAGGCGACTTTCAGGAGCCGAAGGCCCAGAGAGGCGACTTTCAGGAGCCGAAGGCCCAGAGAGGCGACTTTCAGGAGCCGAAGGCCCAGAGAGGGGACTTTTAGAAGCCGAAGGCCCAGAGAGGCGACTTTTAGGAGCCGAAGGCCCTGAGAGGCGACTTTCAGGAGCCGAAGGCCCTGAGAGGCGACTTTCAGGAGCCGAAGGCCCGGAGAGGGGACTTTCAGGAGCCGAAGGCCCGGAGAGGCGACTTTCAGGAGCCGAAGGCCCAGAGAGGGGACTTTCAGGAGCCGAAGGCCCAGAGAGGGGACTTTTAGAAGCCGAAGGCCCAGAGAGGCGACTTTTAGGAGCCGAAGGCCCTGAGAGGCGACTTTCAGGAGCCGAAGGCCCAGAGAGGGGACTTTCAGGAGCCGAAGGCCCGGAGAGGCGACTTTCAGGAGCCGAAGGCCCAGAGAGGGGACTTTCAGGAGCCGAAGGCCCAGAGAGGGGACTTCCAGAGCCGAAGGCCCTGAAAGGCAATTTTGGGAGTCAAAGGTCTGGAGAGGCGACTTTCAGGAGCTGAAGGTCTGGAGAGGCGACCCCTGGGAGCCGAAGTAGGGAACGTTTACACGTCTACAAGTGTGATTACCGTTTAGAAAAAATAAATGACCCTATGCACGTCATTTTCACTCCTCCTCCTCTTCCATTTCTCACCAACACTGTATTTTAGGGGTGGTAATGTTGCCTGAAAGCTTCAGATAATAACTAACTATCCACATCCATAATAGATGCCTGGAGCGTGATTTTCTGTTGATATTTGTATATATAATAAATGCAGACACAGTACAGTCCATTTTCGCTGATCCATAGAAAGAAATATCTGTAACTCCCAGCTACAGTTTATGGATTTCTGACGGCTTAAACAGAGTCGCTACAGCACCACAAAGCAGCGTCGGTGTTCTGCTTCTGTTCACCGCCACCGCGTCCCTGAAGAACTTGAGGTGACGCACAGTCTGTAACACCTGCATGTGTTTATCAGAAGATCTAACCGCTCATCTTAGCTGCTGTTTACATAAAGTTGATCACCATAACACCACTTACTTCTCTCAGATAAAACATTTCCATATTTTCGGGTCAGACCATCCAGCCATGAAACATGGATAGACATCTCTGCTGGTGAAAGCTTTCGTTCTCCCGTGTATGGAGACGATTATGTTTCTGATAGATGGAGGAAAAATCCGCTCAGCTGATGTCAGCTGTTTGAAAACTTCTGCAGGGACTCCGTTCAGATTCACCCAATAAAAGAGATTTTTTTTTCCAATGAATCACTTCAGTTCTTGGGATTAAAATAATGACTATCCAGAACCTTACTTTGGCTCTACTACAGTGTTTCTGCTCTGAGTTCACTATGACAGTGGGAGGATGGTGGGATGCGTAGGTGACGTCACCATCTGCAACCTAAAGATCATTAATCTCTTGTGTACACGAGGGTTAGTAGTCCTAATTACATGTGGAGGAAAAATTCTAAACGTTGACACCCCTACCAGAAAGGCACCCTTCAGGAGAGGCGGCTGCCAGGAGCAGAGAATGGGGACCCACCAGCAGCCAGCTCCGGGGCGCAGCAGCGAAATCATGAGATGCAGGAACTGATTGGGACTCTTTTCTTTTCAAGAGACCTTTCATAACATTTAAAAGGGCATCTTGGTTTGTAAAAGAAACAGTTTTTTTTAAACAAACTGATGGTTTTATCTCTGCCCTGATTCATTTATTGGTAGTTTAATTAAGTCATTTATTTTTATATTCGTGTTATTTTTGTGCTGCTCTTTTTCACACAAAATGGTTGTTCATTGGAGATACCTCCATAGACAATCACACGAGTAGCATGATGCTTTTCAGATTATTTTTTCATATTTTTTGACCGGGGGCAAACTCCGCTGGAAAACAGCGAAGCCTGGAAATTAAGTTAATTAATTGTAGTTCTTTCTTCATCCGCTAGGAGCTCCAAAACAGAGAAAATCCCTGTTAAACTTTTGTGTTTGACTCACTGTCTGCCATTCACGTGTGAACATGCTGATTCAAATCTGAATGTTAACTGCCAACCACATGTTTACACGTTAATTGCGGGTTTTAATCGGGGGAGCTGTTTTAATGTCTGGCAGAGCTTGTCGGAGAGAACCAAGTGTTGATCGTCTTTATTTCTGTAACTTTCATCCGATCCAGCAGATGGTGGTGTCAGACAAGCTTAAAAAAACCTACCAGGAAGAGGTGTTGTGCTGCTATGGTGATGTGAATCAACACAGGAAGTGTGCTTGATTCTGCCGCGGGGCAGAGAGAATATGGCAACCGCTCATAATCGAAGCAGTTTGGCGGCGTGCTTTAGAGGAAAGTTGTGGAAAAACTGATCAGCGACAGACAGAGACACAATCGATCAAAGACATGATCCATAGACTGAAATACAGCGGGAAAGTGCGCCAGCTGGCCAGCTGAGAGTGAAAGTAGGTCAAGCAGCTATGATGGGGGGCACCAGCAGAAGTGGGTGGGTAGAAGGAGGGAGGGATAGAATGACAGATGTTTCTGTCAAATGTTATGTTGGGAAACAAACTTGTTGTGGCTTATTTTGCCACCACAACTCTTTTCTCAGTGTTATGTTGTTTCATAGAAGTAAACAGCTGTTCAGATGATGAAGGTTTCACTAAAGTAGAAAAATATTGGCAACAAAGACACTTTTCCACTTGAAGCGCAGTGCAGCATTTAAAGCTTGTTTTCTTACCTTTTTGGTCAAAAGCAGGCATTTTTGATGCAACAAACCCATGTTCTACTAAAGATTACTAAAGATTGGAAAAAGCTAGAAAGCACTGTTTTTTTCTGATCTAATAAGAAGGTCTAAGCTTTCCTTTGGTACATTCAGTGTTTGCATAGGCAAATATTCTGTGGCTCTCCAAAATCAGTGAAAATGCTTAAAAATCCTGGCAATATGGAGCGCTCTGCTCGGAAAAGGTCTGGCAGTCAATTAAAAGGTCAACTTCACAGCAGAAATACACTACTCACAAAAAGTTAGGGATATGCGTTTTTGTATGATGTCAGAATGAACCTTAAATCCAACCGATCCAACTGAACTGAATTAGACTTTCTCTAAACTTTAAAGTTATACCGTGTAACTTTTGGCCACTATGGGCACTAAACCTGTAACTTCCCACAAGTGCCACAACTGTCTCAAAATTTAACAGTCTCAGTCTGTGTTTTGGAAAAGTGTTGCAGACTTTGAAAAGCTGATTTTTAGTCATCAAGCAATTAATCAGAGCGCTCTAGGTTACATGATCCAATGAGAGACGGCCCGCTCTGAGAAGTTACAATGCCTGGTTTTTGAGAATGGTAGCCCCCTAGGAGCAACAACATGCGTCAAATGCTCTATATTGACCGCAAAAATCAGCTATTGTTACTTATATTAATAACAATGTTAGAATATAATGTATCATAATATTTGGCTATCATCGGGTTCAAAAGTTACACGGTATCACTTTAAGATGCACATGTACATTTTTCAATGGTTAATTATGAACATTTTATATTTTCCTGAAATTATAACTGAAAGTTGAATATCCCTAATTTTTGTGAGTAGTGTAAATTGGTATACAGCAATGATAAACATGTTTACAGCAGAAACAAACACATTTACAGCATAAATAAACATGTTTGTCAGAAATAAACACATTTACAGCAGAAATAAACATATTTACAGCAATGATAAACATGTTTACAGCAGAAATTAACATTTTTACAGCAGACATAAACATGTTTACAGCTATGATAAACATGTTTACAGCAGAAATAAAGACATTTACAGAAGACATGAACATGTCTACAGAGGGAACACAGGTTTTCAGCAGAAATAAACACATTTACTTCAGAAAAAAAAAATACAGCAATTATAAACATGTTTACAGCAGAAATAAACACATTTACAACAGAAATGAACATGATTGAAGCAGTGATAAACATGTTTACAGCAATGATAAACATTTTTACAGCAGAAATAAACACACTTCAAGCAGAGATAAACATGTTGACATCAGAAATAAACATGTTTACAGCAGAAAGAGACATGTTAACAGCAGTGATAAATAGTTTACATTAGAAATAAACACAATTACAGCAGTAATAAACATATTTATATAAAAAAATACACATTTGCAGCAGAAATAAACATGTTTACAGCAGAAAGAAACATGTTTAAAGCACTGATAAACATGTTCTTTTTACCACAGAAAATAAACACATTAAAAGCATAAATAAACATGTTTACATTAGAACTAAACATGTTTACAGCAACTATAAAGATGTTTACAGCAGAAATACACATTTTCCCTAGAAATAAACACATTTACAGATGAAATAAACATGTTTACATCAATGATAAATATGTTTACAGCAGAAAAAAATGTATTTACAGCAGAATTAACCAAGATGACATCAGAAATAAACATGTTTACAACAGAAATAAACACGTTTACATCAGAAATAAACATGTGAAAAGCAATGATTATTCTCTGTCGTAAAAATGTTTAACACATTAACAGCAGAAAAAACACATTTCCAGCAATGATAAACATGTTTACAGCAGAAATTTACACATTAACAGCAGAAAAAACACATTTCCAGCAATGATAAACATGTTTACAGCAGAAATTTACACATTTACAGCAGAAATAAACATGTTTACAGCAGCAACAAACATATTTACAGCAGAAAAAACATTTACAGCAATGATAAACATGTTTACAGCAAAAATAGATATTTACAGCATAAATGAACGTTTACAGCAGAAATACACGTTTACAGCAGAAATAAAAAAATTTTACAGCAGAAGTAGGCTACACGTTTTCAGCAGAAATAAACGTTTACAGCAGAAAAAGACATGACTACAGCAGAAATAAACACATTTACAGCGGAGATAAACATGTTTATATCAATAATAAACACATTCGCAACAAAAACAGACATGTTTACAGCAATGAAAAACATGTTTACAGCTGAAATTAATGTATTCACAGCAGATATAAACATGTATAGATCAGAAATAAACATGTTAACAGCAGAAATAAACATGTTTAAAGCAATGATAAACATGTTTACCACAGAAAATAAACACATTAAAAGCAGAAATAAACACATTTACATCAGAATTAAACAGGTTTACAGCAGGAATACATGTTTAAAGCAGAAATACAAATTTTCCGCAGAATTAAACACATTTAGAGCAGAAATAAACATGACATGCAAAGAGCAATGATAAATGTGTTTAGAGCAGAAATAAATCTATTTACAGCAGAAATAACCATGTTTACATCAGAAATAGACATGTTTACAGCAGAAATAAACATGTTTATAGCAATGGTCAACATGTTTACTACAGAAAATAAACACATTAACAGTAGAAATAAACATGTTTACATCAGAAATAAATATGGTTACGTCAGGAATAAACATGTTTACAGCAACCTTTGGAGCACAAACTGGGTGTGATTCATACTATACAACACAGAGCGGAGACTGCACCCACCAACCAAGAGGCAAGAGAGAAGGAACAGAAACATATTAAACAAGCACTAAAACAGTGTCACTACCCTGAGTGGGCTTTTATCAAAACACACAAAAACAAGCAGAGTGATCACAAACCAGGAAAGGCCAAAATTCCAAAACCTAGAAGAAGCCATGTTGTTGTTCCGTATGTGGCTGGGCTGTCTGAGAAGTTCCAGAGGGTTTTCTCCAAGCATAACATCGCGGTGTATTTTAAACCTCAAAA
>JALJCO010002253.1:0-150634 GCA_023101725.1 Atherinomorus stipes | reverse complement strand
ATTTGACCTTGTAAAAATAATCTGCATTTTCAAACTAGTACGACTCAAGTTACACTGAGGCTTTCGGGGAAGCCTTATTTTAAGGTGTGACTTCAAAAGTCGTGCACGTGCATACACATGCACGTAACATGGTCAAGAATATGGTTATTTCCAAAAAGCCTTCTACTTCTACCATTAGCAGCTTATTTAATCAGAAAGAGACGCAAAAAGAAGCACGTCAAGCACTTAAAATATCATTTTTAAGTGTCAGGGACCAGGGTAAATCAAAACAAATTATTTTGCTTGAACAATGCCCTTTATTGGAATATCTGTACTTCTTCCTTTGATGTTTAATGGCATTGGCAAGCAACGTGAATTTACCGCCACCAACTGAGAGTGTGCGTCAGGACAGGTGGCGTTCACCTGACTTGTACTCTCTCAATGTGTTTTATAAGACAGAACAAAGTTCATACCACGGTCAAGGTGTGAAGGTACGACGGAAAATGCGATGGTTGTCATACCGCTATGTTTTCATACCGTGGTATACCTTGAAACCGGAAACTGGCACATCCCTACTCACAGCACACAACAAATGCTGCGAGAAACAGAAGGTATCACCTGCACCTGCGTTTCCTTCAGCACCGTGGACAGCAGCATTCTTTGAATTAATGAATAAATACATAACACCAGAAAATTATTATTCTTTTTAACGAAACATCAGGAACCTTATGTAAAAATCTAAATGTAATCTGAACTTTTAAGTTCAGATTACATTTAAAAGTGCCATGACATCAAATTTCTTTTTTCTGGGCTTTTTGGTGTATAATATGATCTGTTGTGTACTGATGAGGCCATGTGAATGTCCAGAGCGAGACATGATCCTCATCCGCCTGTGCCTGAGAGATGTTTTGGTGTGTTTCACTATTTACTCCAGGAGCTGCGTGGTGACAATGAGCGCTTCTTTCATCTGATCCGTGTACAGTTTGACGACCTGCTGTCCCGTGAGGCCGCGTTTCATCAAACTACTATTTGGAAACCCGGGATTGGACATAATGTAAAGGGATTCCCCAGGTTCTTCTTGGTATTTCATTTCCCGTCAGAAAATGCGTCGGTGATTGGTTGACGCCCTGCATCAAGCTGCAAAAAGTTCATACTGTCCAACTCTGGCATCCGCCACCTTGGATGGGCGTTGGATGCTCAAAAACTCAAGATACACTGCACCAGATGCCCAAAACAGGCCACTAGAAGGCTCGAAGTTCCTCTGACGTGCATTCACATAGACCCTGCATGTAAACCCGACACCCAAATCGCGTTTGGTCTGAACGCACAATTAGTTGCCTTGTATTTTGGGAACTAATTACTTCTATTTTCTGACAAGGAAAATGTACTTGAATTTCTTCATTTGCACTTGCAGATTTACAGAATTAATCTGTACGTGTAGATACCAGGGTACCTGTCTTTGTTCAAGTAAAAATTACAAAACATATGTCCCGAGCATTGCTATACAGTTACATTATTACAATCGGTATGATGAAAGCTTATAGTAGCACGATCAGCCTTACCTTCTCCTTCTGCTTGGCCTTTATGTCATCCTCCGTCTCCACGGAGGTTAGCTGGCTGCTGGTTGATGGAGACTCTGCTGGTAAGCTGAACTGGACAGATTTCACGGGTTTGGCAGGTGGCTGCACGCTCAGAGATTTCACCGTCTCTATCACCTTTAAACACCGGGCCACTGTTGTAGTGATGGCTGACTGGTCGCTGGATGCTGGGCTTGAGGTTGCTGGTGATGTCGCTGAGGCAGAAGATGAAGGCTGCGAGGAACTGGACAAGGTGAGAGTTGAAGCCGGTTCCGGCTGTCCAATGAAAGGCAGGATCGGGTGAGAGGAGGGATTTACAAAAGGAGGCTGTCCAGGAGAACGCCGAGGTGGTGGACCAGGGGGAGGTCCTGGAGGAGGCTGTGAGGGACGCCGTGGAGGAGGTCCGGGAGGGGGTCCTGGAGGGGGCCCGGGAGGAGGTCCCAGTCTCTGAAGAGCCTGAGTAACTGCAGGAGAAGCAGGCGTCCCCACGCTGCTAGACGGGGAGGTCTGAATTTGAGAAATCTTGGAGGTGATGCCGAGTGGCCAGTTGAGTGGAGGTGATGGATGTTGGTAGTTAGCAGGTGGGGGTCCAGGAGGAGGTTTAGGAGCAGAGGTGGCCGGTGTACTCGACATAGTCTTGGTAAGACTGTGCAGCTGTTGTGCTTTCTTTAAAGTCTCCAACTCCTGCTGGTCTAAGAACTCCTCATACTCGGAAACAGCAGTTTTTTGCCTGCTGACTGGTTCCAGACTGGAAGATCTGGCAGGGGAGGGAGAATGGATGGGATCCGGTTCCAGAGAAGCGGTTCTGTTGGGCCGCAGCTCCTCTCTTGCAGAGGGAAAAGTGTCTCTTTCAGTGGACGAGGACTTGGGGCTGTAGATTTTCTCCTGAGCTCGGCTTGCCAGTTTGGACACTTCTCCTGAACTCAGCTTCAGGCCAATTGTTCGCAGCAGACTCTGGATCTTGTCATATGGTTCTTTCTTTGACTCCTCGCCTGTTCTCTCTACCGAGGACCGTTTTGGACTCGGCTGCTTCGGCTCCTCCTTAATGACGAGACCAATGCTTGGTGGCTCTTGAGCCAAACCCACAATCCGAGAGAAGCCCCTGCCATCCTGAAGTGCCCGCTCGTGCGGCAGAAGGTCGTCATTGACAAGAGTTGATTCTGATTTCTTTTCAGCATCCACCTTCTTACTGAGCATGTCCAGGAAACGGTCCAGTGGGGGTTTCTCAGTTGCAGAAGACTGGCGTGGTGGAGACACCTTCCGGTGGGGTGAGGGGCTTCTCGGAGGGGAATCTATGGGAGAAGGAGGTCTGAAAACAGGTTTGGAGGGGGTCGTAGCAGCTGTGGAAGAGCTGAGGGGAACTTGGGACGACTGAGATGATGGTGAAGAACCGCGGGGCTCTGGGGACTGGCTTCGTTTGACAGGGGGGCGAGAGTCGTACGGTCGGTCGGCGTATGCTGGGTCATAGTAACGGTCATCATACGGTTCATCGTAAACATCGTAGCGATCTGTGAACCGATGGCTGGAGGAAGGCGGGCCACCATAAGAAGGTTCTCCATAGACACGACTTTCATAGGGACGGTCGCCATATGGACGCTCACCGTACGGCCGCTCTGCGAATGGATGGCTCGCGTATGGCTCGCCATACCGCTGACTGTGGTAAGGACCGTACGATCTGTCGTAGTAAGGATCGTCATAAGGAGGGCGAAGGTACTCGGGTTCTCCCGGTCGTTTCTTCAGGATGGACCGGACTGGTTTGTACTCGGCGAGTGGCATGGCGATCCTGCCGTGGTCGTAGTCAATGCAAGTCCTCTGTCCAGGTTCCAGTCCTCGGGGGTCGACTTCCACCAGCGACTTTTTATAGGCGATCATCTCGTTCAGCTCCTCCAGCTCTCGCTTCTTCCTCGCCAGCTCGGTGTCCACGGCGCCGCCGCGCCGGCTGGGAGGACTCGGCTCTCGCCTCCTCTTGTGACTCTCCTCGCGGTCTCTGCTGGTTTTACTACTCTTCTTGGCATACCTGTCTTTACTCCTCTCCCTGCTCCTGCTGCGACTCCTGCTGCGACTCTTCGAGCGGCTTCTGCTGCGTCTGTGCGACCTCTCTCGGCTCCGCCTGCGACTCTTGCTGCTCCTGCGGTCGGGACTGGAGCTGCGTTTCTTTTTAATGACACGCCCAAACTGGTCTGTGGGTGGACTTCTGCTTTTACTCCTCACCCTACTTCTACTCCTGCTCGGACTGCGGCTCGGACTCCGACTCCGACTCTTGCTGCGGCTCCTGCTACGACCGTATTTATGCCGGCTGATGCTGTAATCCTTCCTCAGGTTTTTCACCACGGCCTTCATTTTGTCGGCCTCTGGTTTCTCCTTCCTGCAGTGTCAGGAGGAAAATTTTAGGATCAGAAGAAAAGCAATTAATTCATCTTATCAGTTTCACATATAAACATGCAAATCCATTTTACGTGCACATTTTCACACTAATACATTAACTCACTCCTCTTCTGCTGGTTTTGTCAGTTTGATGGTCATCTAAGAGAGGAGGGAAACACAGTTTGGACCAAGTTACAACATTAATCGATGCATTTATCATCATCATCCACTCTACTAGTAACAGAAGCTGATCTATTGGCTCAGGTCACTCCGCATAATAAAAGGCTATAGGGGTTCAAAAAGAACAAACCAGCTTTTGAGCTCACCTTTCCTTTGTTTGCTCCAACACCACCAAGTTTTCGAACAGGAAGGAAAACTTTCTCAGTGAAACGTTTGATCCTGATGGCCTGCGTCCCCCCCTCTGCCGTTTCATGCTTTGACAAACAATGGAGAAGTTTTCAAATTACTACAAGCATCACCACATCAACCAGACACTGTTTAATCCATCTGTGTCAGAGTTGTGTTTATTCTCTGGGGCACGCAAAATCCGACACCTGAGACAAACTCTACAGACCCTACCGTTAAAACAGAAAAAGAGTCGACGGGAAGTTTGGACAAAAGCAACAAAACAGCAAACAAATAAAAATCTGAATTAAAGATAGGCCGATACATCAGCCCAATATTTTAGGCTGATATTTGCATTTTTTGCTGGTATTAGCATCGACCGATACGTCGAGTGTGTTGGCCGATAACCCCTCCGCGCCCCCCGGCATAATTTACAGACAGGGGCATCTATACAGGCAAAAATTTAAAAAAAATAAATAAAAAATTACATGTTTAATGTTTCTTTCTGATATTGTTCCAAGTGTTTGTGTATTGTTTCACCGTCAACTGATGCTGAGCACGTTGACGAGTAAAAACAATCCCAAACACGTCATCGTGTTCAGAATATGTCACCATGCCAACTGCTGGCAGACATCAGTTTCCGTGGTAACTGATGCAGAACCCTTCACCATGTAAAAATGATCCTGAACATGTTGTGAACATACTTAACATGAGGGATGCAACGGTACACGTTGTACCGGCTGGTACGGCCCTGGCGGGACAGTACAAGCATGTCCCGCGGTACAGCTCGTGGCCTCAAACAAGCTCTGTGCACAGCATTCCTGAACTCTTTCTCCGCGCTGCGCAGTGTGCCGCACCGCGCTAGCCGGCTGTACATGATTTAGAATTGCAGAGCTCTGTGCAGACACTAGTTCTGCATGCTGGTGTGAGGAAAATCTCAGTAATCTCTCGGTCACACTGACCGCAGAAGCGCTGCAGAGCAGCCTCAGAGCAGAATGTCCCTGCTGCAGCTGGATGTTTTCCAGTTCACTCGATCACGCGAGTATTTAAAGTGAATAATAAACCAGCAAAAGGATATTAAGCCAGTCCGACCCGGCGTCAAGTGAGACTCACCTGACTGCTTGGCGCTCATGTTGTAAGTTTTATACATTTTCCTCTCCTGCTGCTTTCAGCAGCTCATATTGAGCTTCATGTGGGCTTCTGCATCTAATGTATCCTAACTCAACAAACAAGCTGCAGACGACAGTGTGCATGATGTAACTTACAATAAAAGATACGTTGTTATTGGTTGTTAAACATTTGATAAAGGATATGATGTTTTACATTATATTTTTTATTCGCCCCTGGGAGATTACCATCTTGGTGTGGTCAGAGGGATTAATGTTCTGCTCCGTTTTTGTTGTTTGATATGTTATGTTTGTGAAAAACAGATAAATATATATATATATATATATATATATATATATATATATATATATATGTACTTGTGTCATTTTGTTTAAAGCTATTTTGTGAAAGTAAAGGATTTGTGCATTTGTGTAAATTACCAAACTGTACCGTACCATTGCATCCCCACTTAACATGCTGTGTAAAATTGATGCATGTTTCCATGGAAAGTGATGTTGCTCATGTCAGCTCCTGCGGAGCAGATTCTGTTCAGCGTCCCTGGTTAAATCAAAACGCTGCCTCCAGTTGGCACCTTCAGGAACTGGGATTATACTCCGTGAACAGATTGAACTAAGCCAGATCTACCTGGACCTTCAGGAAACTTTCTTTTCAAAGTGTGTTGACACATGATTTGATCGCAATCAGTTCTATGATCTAAGTGAAAGCTCCACCGTTTGGCGGACTGCCTCTGATGATGCAGTTAAACTGACTGATTCAACCTTGAAGGAGGCAGAAAAACTGAATCTGTGCTGGTGCTCAAATAAATCCTTTCATCACAGAACTCACCGGGATGACGCTGAACTCAACCTTCTCGTTCAGCTCCAGCCGCTTCTTCTCTATCACCTCGAACATGTTGAAGAAGAGCTGAGGGTTCTGAGAGCACTTGATGAGCCCGAAGTCTTCGGAGAATTCGATCACGATGCCCTGGTTGGAAAACATGAGATGGACTACATCAGAACTGGGTCAGCAGCTCAGTCTGGACACAGAACCAGGATTCCTGTTTCAGGTCAGGATGTTTGACAGTCGTCTGATGAGTCTTACGTGTCGCCGTTGCTCCGTGGACTCTTCAAAGGAGTCGGGGAGAATTTCCACGAACGTCGCTCGTTCTTCTTTGGTCACCCGATGGGTGGCGATGTTGAAACGCACCTTTAAAGACAAAACGCAACCAGGATCAGATTTAAAACCGAAGCAGGACTGGAGACACAAACGAGCCTCGGATCCAACATGAGGAGTGAGGACAGTCCTGCAGCGGACGGAGCTCATGCTGGACAAGCTGCCACCTCGGACCAATCCAAACTACCAGCAGTCAGTGATCGGGTGTGAGTCTCACCTTGTCCCCATCCAGCATGGTGGCCCTGGACAGCAGGTCTTTGGGGCCGAAGGGGAGCTGCTTCTGCTCGCCATCAATGGTCATCACCAGCCGTCCCATCTCTGGGTCTGCTTTCACTCCAACTGCAGCTTCAGCAGGCTCGTCCGTCTTTGACTCTTCATGCTCCTCTTCCTTCTTCACCTCTTTCAGCGCCTCCTCTCCTCCTGCTGCCTCCTTCATCTCATCTTCATCCATTTTCTCCTCTTTTATTTTCACCTACAAGATGAATAAATAAATATCTAAACCCATTTGATTTTTGATTATTCTCTAAGTTTTCATTTAAAAGTTTTTACCTGTGGGATGAGCTCCTTCTCTTCCTCCTTGTTCTCAACCTTCACCTTCACCTCCTTGCGAGGGTTTTTGGAGATGGCTTTGAGGACGGTGCCTTCAAACCGCTCCTTGCTGATGTCGTCCATCGAGTCGGGGATGCTGACCTTAAAGCCGAGAGGAGTCCACTGCAGGGACAGAAGACGAAACTGAGCTGAACTGAAGCATAAAAAAGTTCCATCATATTAAACAAGAAGATAAATAAAATAAAGCAAAACTTGGTTTCAATTAAAAAAATGTTTGAACTCCGCAAATGCTCTCACATAAGTTTTGATACATAAAGGCGGACAAACACTGGACAGACTACCAACCATCGCAAGAAAATGGAGTCGGCTTCCGTAACACAGTTAGAAAATTTCACAAGAACTCACTGAAGTGACTCCAGACTTGGACGTACCTTCTGTACGTGCGTGAAATATAAAATATGTTGCCACTGCAGCAGGCGGCACTAATCAGGACTGTTGCCCCAAAACACAAAAGCTGGAATTATTTATCCAACTGCAAACAATATCTTCGTCCCCCATGATCAAAGATCATCCAAAATGATGCCACATGATGTGAGAGTGCATCATTTCCTCACTTTCCTTCTTTATCTGGTTTGTTTACCATCTTCACTTCAGGTCTTCTTGTTGCCTGATTCGATAGCAAGTGTTATCCCTCCTCTAATCTGATTGGTCAGCCCATCACCGACCGAACGACAGGCCGATTACACATGTTCAGTCAACAACGCTGATGGCATTGGTGACGGCTGCAGACACGAAACACTGAACTAACTCACGTCCCCGATGAGGGTTAGTTGCAGCAGGGAAACACCTAAAGCTGCAGGACACTGGCCCTGGGGGACCAGGATCTGTGGTCTAGACTGAAGCTGGGTCTCTCAAACAAAGTTTTCCCGCTCAACCTCTGGTTAGTGGTAGGGGTGTGACGAGATCTTGTGAGATTAAATTGTGGCGAGATTTCTTGTTAAAAGTAAAATGTTTACTCCGGGTCACCTGTAGGGGGCAGTAATGCACCTGTGCAACGTCTAGTCTGCCAGAAACTGACAGAAGAGCAGCAGCAGTGTTGTCTTAGCGCCTTTGTTGCCATATTGTGTGAGATTTCAAACCCCCTTTAGGGACTTTTTTGTTTTTAAGCGACTAGCAACAAATCTAGTGGCTTTTTATGGTGGTATTGGAGACTGACGTGAAAGTACGTATCTTTTAAGCTTGTTCCATACTCCACGAGAAGCAAGAACTTTGTTCTTGCCCTCGAGGCTGCAAGAACAAGAAAAAATTTATTTTTCGTCAAGTCAATACATATTCCACAAGAAGCTCTGCGACTGGGTGTGCGCAGGGGGGAGGAGAGGGGGGGATAGTGTTCATCCAGTGATTATACATTTGCAATAAACTTCTGGAGTTGCGCATGCGGTGGTGTCCGCATAGTTAAATGCCATGTGTTGTTTACATTTTCCTAATTTCTCACCCTCTCGATCAGCTGTTTATTAAAACTGTCCGTTCGACGTCGCATCTGCGGAAATGCTGAGGTGACAAGTCTGCTTCAAGCGTCTCTGTGTAAACCCCGTCCACCTCAAATGCCTGACCAATGACAACACTTCTCAGAGACCCTCAAGAAGAAAGTTCTCGCTTCTCGCGGAGAATGTAGCAGCCTTTACTCTTCTTTAACAGCAGGTGCTCCTGCAGGCCCCTCCCTCCTTCAGAAACACAGGAAACATGCATCTCTGCTCCATGAACCAGACTGAAAATGATACGCTCAAAGATCCACTGGCTGATCTCACCCAGGCTTACTGTTAGCTACAAACGCCCATTAATGAAGAGCGTGGACAAACGTATTTTATCCCCACTCTTCATTCTTTCTTTAAGAAAGTTAAAAGTTAAAATAATGTAGCATGTCGTTAATTGAAAACCAAACAAGTGTCTTTGTTTGAGTAGTACTTTGGTTGCAGTTTTGCACACATTATTTGCAAATAAAAAAAGAAATATTTAATTCCATTTGTGGAAAGGAGTTCAACTGTAAAAGCTCATGCTTATTTCCTGCAAGGATGCAACTTGTAAAACATTTCTGAATGCACCTGCATTGCTTTGTGACTGTTATATAAAGACGTCGGCTTTTTTCAAGTCATATTTAGTAATTTTATTTTTCTCAAAATAATGTGAGAATTTTGTCTCGTCTCGTGAGTGTATCATCACACCCCGAGTTAGTGGTGTGTTCAGCTGCATTCCTCTCATCTAATCAGCAGATGAACCAGATTGATACTGACGTGATGATAACTCCCACTAGTACACATTAAGTTATTAGATAATCTGTCTTTTCTTTTCCCTGCTGCACGACGTTCACACGGCGGCGATCCGGAATGTGGCTGGAAAACCTGGATCCCCGTAGAGCTCAAACTGAACCTGCCAGCAGGAAGTTTGTAAACATGATGCTCACCTTGTCTTTGGCGGCTGCCAGCACTGCGGCCACCTCGTCCTTCTTCCTCCTCTCTGCCTCCCTCTCCTCTTCCTCCTCCCTCCACTTCCTCTCCAGCTCCTCTCTTTTCTTCCTCTCCTCCTCCTCCTTCTTCCTCCTCTTCTCCTCCTCTTCCCGTCTCTTCTGCTCCTGCAGGATTTTGTCCTCACACTTGTTCTTTATCCTCCTCAGCCTGATGGCTCGCTTGCTGGACTTCACCTGCAGAGACAGAGCTGCACATCAGATCCGTCCTCTTCCCACCTCACGGGCCGGTCCGGTCCGGTCCGGCAGACTCACCTCGGTTATCGTGAACTCCACCTCTTGGTTGACATCATCAGCATTGAACTCCTCTTCGCTGAAGTTCTCTGTGGCGTCAAAGGGAACCTCGCCGTGCTCCTCGGATAAAATGACGCCCTCCCTGGCTCCCAGCGAGGCCATGGTACCCTGACGGACAGGACAGAGCAGCTGAGAGGCAGAACCGACCAGAACAGTTCAACATAACTGAACATGACGCAGCTCTGAGGGTCTACAGAACCTTCTCAGACCCGGTTTGCTTCTCCTCAGACCACAAATGTCAGACAGTCTGACTGTGGCAAAGCAACGCTCGGGTGTGAGGCGGTCCCGGGCCCTCAGGCATCGGCAGGTGTCGGTACCGTCTCTCGGGTCTCCTTGGTGTAGCTGAAGGTGAACGGGATTTTGGGTTTGATGTTGGCAGCGCGGCGTCTCCTCGTCACCGGGTCCACCAGCAGGTTGATCAGCACGTGGTCGTTCTTCAGCAGCGTCACGCCGCAGTCCCGGTGGTCAAACGTCACATTGGTCTTCAACGGGCCAATGTTGGCATGGATCTGGCCCGGATAACCCGGCATGCCAGGCTGGACGGGGAGGAGAGGTCAGGACATGCTTACACAGAGAAACAGTGACAACATCCTCCGCTCGGAGCAGGAAAGGCAACAGAGACCGATCAAACCCAAATCCACTGCTTAGAAACTCTACTTCCTCCCGTCCTCCATCACACTGCTGAACAATCTGCTCGAACCTCAGCTCCTTTAAAACACTGCTTCCACCAACAGGTCTGGGTCGGGACCGATTTACAGTCGTCCTCAAAATTATTCATACCCTTCAATGAAATGAAATGCTAAATTCACAATCGTAATTCAAATAAGAAACTAAAACTAATAATTAGGGATGTTCGATATAGGCTTTTTTACCGATATCTGATATACTGATATTGTCCAACTCTTAAATTCCGATATCCAATATCAACCAATACTAACATATAACCAAACAGACCCACTACCACAACATTATCCCGACCTTATATTTCTCTATGCGCTCCTCTCTCCTCTCTTCACTTTTATCCCCCCTTGCTTCACTTTCTTTCCCCTCACTTCCTCTCCTCCTTAACTACACACCCCTTCTTAAGATAATATTATAGTCTCTCTGAATGAGGTATTCTATTCATAAACAGTAAAAAAATTATCAAAAGAAGTATATACAAATATAAAATCTGTACACAACTACACCTCACACTAAAAAAATATAAGGATAATTACTACCCTTTCCTTATATAAGATATGCTACCGGAAAAAAATCAATTGAAGTGCAACCGTATCTCTTCTGCTTCTTTCTTTGTTTCCGGTTAGTGCATTGTGATGTTCTTTGGTTCCTCTGGTCATTTTGTTCTTCTTCAGCATTAGCTCAGCTCATATTTTGAGCTAATATCTGATCATTTTATATACTCAAATATTTTCTTTTTACTTATTTTTCTTTCTTTTTCTTTCTCCCACATTTCTTTCCCTATGTCCCCGCGATATTCTCTCGCTCTCTTTTTTTGAAATTGTTTGTGGAAGATTCTTCAAACATTTTTCACATTCATTTTCCCCCCCCAAAGTCCCCCCCCAACCCCCATTCAGAATCTTTTTGATATTCTGTGGTCAGACTCTACAATCATCAAAATCTTTGTTAAAAATTTATGCAAAAAGATGCAAATAAATCTAGTTACATTTCAAAAGCTTCTGGTAACAAAACAAATTCTTCCACAAACAAAGCTAAAGGCCGTCCAACCAAATATTCAATTTTTTACCTTTTTTTTTTTGGCGACTTTTTTTTGCCCGGCAGTGTATTTTTTTTTTTTCTGTGGCGTTTGTCTTTTTTATATTGGAGTTGATGGGGATTTTTTCTTTTTTTGAACCCCTAGTGGATAAAGAAAGAACTACATTTTTTGTGCAACGCAGAAGTGGGCTCACTGTTCTCCAGCGGAGTTTGCCCCTTGGTGGGAACCCTGATTAAAGGGGAAGTTCAGTTTTTTTTTCAATCTGGATCTATTTTCTAGCATGAAAACGTTCATTTCCTCACCCAGACAGTTTTGGTGCAACTTGAATTTCTTTGGGAGATATTTAGATCCACTGCAGATCAGCGTATGTCCAATATAATGGAAGTGATGGGGCAACCACGTGCAGCCTCTAAATAAGGCATTATCTGCTACAAACCCCTTCATTTCACCAATGTTTTGTAATGAAACATTAGTCGGACCCCCGTGAGCTCGAAGCGGCTTTTTTGTGCTGATTCGTCCTTATTTACAGACATTTTTACTGCGGCAGCTTTGATGACGTCACTATGATGCGACACCATAACAAGTATATTCTATGGTGTCGCCTAAAGGTTTGGGGGTTGTAGCTCAAAAAGTTTGACAACCACTGCCCTGATTGGTTGAAAGACTCATCATTTCCTGTGGACTAACAGAACAAAGCCGGAGCAGCTCCATGTTTCTGCTTCGGAGCAACGGTGTTTCTCCTCAACAGGTGGTTTCACCTGCAGACGTTCGTTATATGACTGAACTCTGAACTTTCAACATCCAAACTGTGGCCGACATCAGCTGCTGCCGCTGATGCAGCTGCGGTCCGACTCCTGACCAACCAGAGAGACGGGCTCACCTTCGGCTCGATGATGGGCTGGCTCACGATGCCCTCGTACAGCTCCGTGTCCAGGATGAAGTTGGGCCCCAGCTCCATCTTGGCTGGGGGCTTTTTTTTAAACACATGGGAGTAGCTGTCATCGCCGTTGGTGTCAAACTCATCGTTGAAGGAGGCGGAGTTAGTAGCGGAGCAGAGCGTCAGGAGGAGGGGCTCCTTGGCCCGCTGAATCCGGATGGCTCGCTTCCCGGCTCGCAGCTGAGCAACAAGAACGATGACAGAAAAGTTTTAGAGGCAGCAGGAAGACCTGGGCTCCGGCTTCAGCTCAGGACCACGTCTCACCTCCATGAGGGTGAACTCCACCTCCTCGTTGATGTCCTCCTCAGTGAAGTCCACGTCGCTGAAGTTCTCTTTGACGTCAAAGAGAAGCTCGCCGTGTTCGTCCGACTTGATGATGCTTTCGCTGTCCTTCAGGCTGATGATGACGCCCTGCCGGGAGGAGAAAGCACACCTTCATCACCTAAACCTGTTTCAGTGTGTCTGAACAAGGCCGGTCCGGTTCGGTCCAGACCTTCTCTCTGGTCTCGTTGGTGTGGCTGAAGGTGGCGGGGATCTTGGGTTTGATGTTGGTGGCCTTCCGTTTCTCCGTGACGATGTCGGTGAGCAGGTTGATGAGCACCTGGTCGTTCTTCAGCAGCGTCACCGTGCTGTCCTTCCTGTCGAACGGTAGGTTGATCCGGACCGGTCCGATGGTCACGTACACCTGACCGGGGTACTGACGCTCACCGGGCTGCAGGCAAACAAAAACGTGAGGATGGAAACGGACAGATGAACCGAAGCTGGGCGGGTCAGTACGGACCTGAGGCTCCAGGATGGGCTGACTGACCACAGCTTCATAGATGTCCGGATCCACGTTCTCTGTTCCACCCGGAGCAACTTTGACATCCGTGGCAACAGAACGGCTCTGTTCCGAAACAAAGACAAAAAGTCAGAGCTGTCTGAGGACGGACCCAGAGGACGACCATCAAAACCAGCCGAACCCACCTTCTCCTTGCAGGCAGTGAAGTGGACTCGGACTCCAGGCGTCATGGCTTTCGGGTTTCCAAAGAAGACGTCAAAGTTGAAGGTGAACTTCTCCAGGTCTTCTCTCTCAATGTACCCGAAGGTTGGCTACAAGTTAGAAACAGAAGATCACATACAGAATCAGAAACAACCTGCTTCAATAAAACTTTATTTAACCTCCATGCAGCAGACTACAGGAAGCATCAATGCTAACATGTAGCATAGCAACATGACGGAGAAACTCAGCTAAAAGATTCTACCACACAAACACAGTTCAAACCCCAGCAATTATCTGGGAATGTTGTAAAACCGTGAGAACAGCACTGTCCATGATAGAGCATCTGATCATTTCCCACACAAACAAGGGCCCAATCCCAAACACGACCCCCACACTCCAACCCTCCGTTTGCATGTTCCGCCATATTAAAGGTGTCATAACCTGCTGTTTTACATCCACAATCCTTCTTAAATTATCTTCAAATTAATTTTTAATTCTAGTTGGGTGGGAGAAAAATTTAATGAGCTCATTTTAACCTCTTTTTATCCCCAACTTTTGTTTGTCGCGAGAATACGTGCGAGAATTAGACCTGTCTGTAAGCGCGTTCACGAGGCAAACGTCAAAGCCAAAACAAAGTTTTATCAGGACAGAGCAGGTGAAGGAAATGATGTCCCAGCAGAGAAAAATGTGATAAAAACGTAACGGTGCGGTTGATAGAGAGGATCCGCGGAGTAAAAGGGCTGGACTCTGATGAATATAAGGAGCGGACGTCTGACGTGAAGTTAACCAAACAGTGTTAGCTTCTGTAGCTACATTAGCAGCTTGTCCGCTCGTCAACCACCGTTTACTGGTCTCTTACACAAAAGATAATAAGTTACACAAGCAGCAACACTTACGGACTGCACATCCTCACTGATAAATATAATCCACTGGTCCCTGGTAAAGCTGTCCCTCCTGTTAGAGCATCAAAAACTGCTAAATTTCTGCTGAGGCAACTCAGCACGGCTATCCCCCCCCTCCTCCTCGTCATTGGAGTTACCTGCCACGGTCTACTCCGTGGCAGGTAATCAGCAGCCTTCAGGTGGTGCTAAAGAGACGCTAGCATAAATCCACCCACCTCTCATAACACTATCACAACGACTCCACGGCAGGTAATCAGCTGCTTTTAGGTGGCGCTAAAGAGGCTAGCTTAGCAGCTAGCAGCCTCTCTTGTTCACGTCATCCGGAGAAAGAAATCCAAACCGCGTACTGTGGAGAGCGCGTGCTTGTGGCTGATTCTGGTGAGAAGAGAGAGCCCGCACTCAAAGACGAAGTTACTGTCACTTTCCGGAGTTTCTGGCACGTTATAACTGAGGTCCCGTTCCAACACACATGTTTTAACGTGAAAAAGTGGGATTTCCGGGTGATGACTCCTTTAAGGGCATTCAAAACCACAAAGGGGGGGGGGGGGGGGTGGGACTGCTCAGGCCTTGATGGTGAGTCTGCAGACTTGCTATGACTCGTCCTAGGATTACTTTACTTCGTCCTAGGATTACTCTTCTCATTCCCCAGACTACTTTACTCACTCCTAGGATTACTCTACACATTCTTAGGATTACTTTACTCAGTCCTGGGATAATTCTTCTCAATGCTAGGATTACTTCAATCACTGCTAGCATTACTCTACTTATTCTTCTGACTACTTTACTTACTCCTAGGATTACTCTATTCATTCTTAAGACTACTTTACTCAATTACAGGATTACTTTACTCATTCTTAGGATTACTTTACTCACTCCTAGGTTTACTTTACTCACTCCTAGGATTACTTTACTCGGTCCTAGGATTACTTCACTCACTACTAGGATTACTCTACTTATTCATAGGACTACTTTATTCACTCCTAGGACTACTTTACTCACTCCTAGGATTACTTTACTCGGTCCTAGGATTACTTTACTCGGTCCTAGGATTACTCAACTCATTCTTAGGACATTTTTATTCACTCCTAGGATTACTTTACTCGGTCCTAGGATTACTTTACTCACTCCCAGGATTACTTTACTCGGTCCTAGGATTACTTCACTCACTACTAGGATTACTCTACTTATTCATAGGACTACTTTATTCACTCCTAGGACTACTTTACTCACTCCTAGGATTACTTTACTCGGTCCTAGGATTACTTTACTCGGTCCTAGGATTACTTCACTCGGTCCTAGGATTACTCTACCCATTCTTAGGACTACTTAACTCAATTCTCGGATTACTCTACTCATTTCTAGGACTACTTTACCCAATTCTAGGATTACTCTAATCATCCCTGGATGAACTGTGCTGCAATGGTTACGGTGGGATTTTTAGGCAGAGATAAAACTTGCTTGTTTCTACAGTGTCCCAGGTGATTTACTCTGACATAGTAACAAATATCTTGATTCTGACACTTATGAATATTTTCAGCTTTCTGTAGAGACCAGGATTATACATACAGTGCTTGTAGTTGTGAAGATATACTGTATTTATTTTGGGCTTAATATTTCACACAGGAGCCATTAAAATGAGCCTCAAAGGTAAAACAGTACTCACCCCGATGAAGGAGATGATCCCAGTGGACCGACCCGGAGGAGGCCTGAGGACACAAGGAGACATTTAACTGTTTGAATAGATCAGAACCAGCATCTAGACCTGACCATGACCCAGAAATAATGTGATTTCAACTGGATCAGAACCATTTAAACCAGGAAAACTCAAATCTGTTCATCTCTTACTTTTCAAACATGCGTTTTCCCAGCAGACCCAGAACTTTGGCCGCTTTGCTAATCTCAGGTTTTGGTTTCGGGGCAGGCACAGGTTCAGGAATGGGAAGCGGGTCAGGCTCAGGGGGAGGGGCTACGGTGACAACAGGCTCTTCAGGAGGTTTTTTAGTCTCAGCCGGAGCGGTCTCTCCAGGCGGAGCAGAAATCAGAGCTTTGATCTGACAAACAAAAACAAACCAGAATCAGCTGATGCAGGAATCAAACTTTGAGCAATGCAGAACAGCCGCTCCCACCATCATCACCATCATCATCATCATGGCACATTTAAAGAAAAACATATTTCATCATTCTGATGTAACAGTGTGGTCCAGTGTCGTTGAGGATTAATTAACCGGAGGACAGGCTGCTGTTGTTATCAGGTGTTTCCAACCCACAACAAGCTCCACAAGCAGCTGCTAACAGCTGGACATCAGCTTTGTACCCACTCAGTCCTCTTCAGACACACAAAAAGAAAAACAGACATCTTGGCTACGCAAACGCAGAACTCACTAGCGATTGGTCAGTGTGGTAACGTGCTTCTGGATGTTTGGGTTTTGTAGCTGAATGAATGCAGGTCGCCGCTACTGTTGCTCTAAAAGAGGAAATAAATGCTGCAGCTGTAGCGAACCATCGGGGTGAAAAAAAAAACCCTCTGCTCTATGGAGTTTTCTGGTCATTAAAAACCCTGTTGTTACCTGCATATCTGGAAAAAAACTGCAGCATGATGCCGTAACTCTATGCTAGAGTAAAACAGCACACACTGCCTCTGTATCAGGTACGCAGAAGCCGCGGGAGTATAAATCCAGCTCAACTCCCAGCCAATCACAGATCTTAAAAGATTTGTTTCATCATTAATCGCACTGATTGACATGTTTGTTATTTTCAGTGCCTCTGACATCCAATCCACTTTATTTATAAAGCACATAAAAAATACTCAGCAATGACGATGAATAGAATAAAATAAAACAGAGTGGGTAGTGGTGTTGGGAGTGGGTAGCCTAGTGGTAATGTCACGGGCTTTGGCGTGGCAGACCAGGATTTGAGTCCCCAACAAGGCACTCAGGTGAAGCACTATGGGCCCCTGAGGAAGGTCCTTAACCCCCACCAACCCCCACTGCCCTCAGGTTCAACCTGAGATGGGTTAAATGCAGAGAACAAATTTCCTAAATGGGACTCTAACTGGGATTAATAAAGTATATATTATATAAAAAGTGTTGCTTTGTTTAGCGCCAACAACTCTTATTAAAATAATTAAATAAGTAAAAAAAAAATAGGTAAATAAATAAAAACAAATTAAAAAAGTTAATTAAAAAAATAATGAATGGATAAAAATAAAAAAGCAAATTCAGTGTTCAATGACATTTTGTAAATTCCAGCACAGTAGATATAAACAATACTAAACTTATAAATTGATTATAAATTATGATGAACATATGTGGTTAGAGCCTCTGCTGATCCGGTGAGGACAAAAACTCAAGTTTGACTGACAGACCAGATTAGACATTGCTGCGCAGATCTTTTCATTTTTATTTAACATAACACAAAGGCAGCTTTGTTTAGCTAAGATTTTAACTCCTCGTCTTATCTTTCTATAGTGTATCTTTTTTAATTCTGCTTCTGACGTTGGGCTGCGAACGTTGTGCAAACCCTCCGGTGTCATTCTGGATATTTTTGCCCATTTGGGCACATTTTCCCCTCGATGGGGGCATTATAGTAAATACATCTCTGTTCTTTAGAAGAAAGTCTCATCACAAATTTTAGGAATTCACCTTTTAATTTTACACATGGTATTTTATGCATTAGTTGATAATGTGGCTGATTTTAGAGATGAACTATTAAATGATAAATTATACTATTTTAGATAGAATCATAGATTATATGATTCTATTTTCTAATGCCATTAGATTTTTATTGGTATATTTAATGCGATAAAACCTTTTGGTGAGATCAAGTACACAAACTAAAATTCAAAATATTCTCAAGCCATGTGTGATCAAAAATGATCGCAAACCTTCTCAAAGGAGAAAGCGTGTGGCGAGGGCTGGGCCTCAAATTAAAGGGTTAAAATCCTTAAAATTGTGCTAATAAAGTTTTTCAAGAAATTTCTGCAGAAAAAAAAGCACAAACTGTTTTTTTTTTTTTTTTTTTAAGTCCCATAAGTAGCAGCCCTGCCACAGGGTCGGGTCAGTTCAACAGAAACATTATCGTTGTGGTTCTGTTCGATCTCTCTGGATCAGGTGCATCAAAAACACCCAAACAGATCATCAATCACTCTGAGATTGTCTCTGAAACCGGATCAGAGCTGGACTCACCCACTCAGGCTGATCTGGTGGCGGGTTCGGCATCGGTTCCTCCACAACAGCCTGAACACAAACACAAACGGGTCAGTTCTGGGTCATTATGAAGAAACTACACCAGGAAAATCGATCCATGATCAATAAGATCTGTCTATGATCAGGTTGTCTGGTGATGCATTCACGTGCCCCCTTACTGAGGCTCAAACCAGCATCATCACCAGACAACATGGTCTCAATTCTGGCCCGGCTCACCTCTCCGGTCCATCCGGGGGGAGGGTAGGCCGGGAATCCGTATGGAGGCACGCAGGACGGAGGCGGGACCCCCGGTGTGCAGGCTGCCGGGTCCGCGGCAGGGGGTAACGCGCCTGGAGGGGGTGGGGGCACACCCGGAGGCAGCACAGGTGGTACCGATGGCGGAACAGGCGGGACGGGTTCGGGCCCCCATGGATGATCAGGTGGACTTTCAGGACCCCAACCCGGAGGTCTGGGTCTCCAATCTGGGTGACGAACCCAGTCCGGTGGAGGCACCCAGTCCTCAGGATAAGGGCCCCAGCCCGGTGGTGGGGGACCTCTTGGGTCCCAGCCGGGGGGTGGTGGACCTCTTGGATCCCAGCCCGGAGGAGGGGGCCCCCTCGGGTCCCATTCTGGAGGAAAGGGAACTCTCGGGTCCCAGTCCGGAGGAGGAGGATCTCTTGGGTCCCAGTCGGGACCCCATCCACCAGGAGGGGGTGGTCCCCATCCTCCTGGCGGAGGTGGACCCCAGTCCTCAGGTGGTGGGCCCCAGCCTCCGGGAGGAGGGGGGCCCCAGCCGCCGGGTGGTGGAGGACCCCAACCTCCGGGCGGAGGAGGACCCCAACCCCCAGGTGGAGGAGGACCCCATCCGAAAGGAGGTCCTTCTTCCCCCATGGGCGCTCTGCCCCTCATCGGTCCGTCCCCGCGGCCCATGCGCTCGCGGAGCGGAGTTAACAGCTCCGACACGGGGCCCGGAAGTGCCGCTGCCGTTAGCAGCTGAGCTAGCCAGCTAGCTAAGTGTCCGCGCGCCTGTCAGGGTGAACAACACATCAATTAACTCGGCGGTTTGTCAACTTTCAGTAAATCTGCTTCACCAAAAATCTCTGAACAGCGATAATTCAGATAGTTGGGCCGGAAAGTTCTACAGTTTTAACTCGGTTAGTGTTCTTGTTCCCATGTTGTAGCTCCACGGTTCCGTTTCGTTTCAACTCTTCTTCTGTGGAAGAATTCTGGTAGACTAGGACGCAATGCCGCCCTCCTACTGGCCCGCCAGTGATCTGCAGCTCATCTTTTATGACGTTTATTCGGCCTCTAACTCTGGACAAACTCACCATGATTGATCATAAATGTGTAGTTACTGATGTGGTGGCTGTTTCTAGGCCTCACTGAATAATAAATGTAAAACTATTTATGTGTTTCTGGATCTTTTCACAGAAATCAGATTAATAATAAAAAATACCTTTACACCTAAATTAAGATATCAGGTTTTCAAAATGAATTACCTCCATTATTTGTTTTGAAACCAGGTTTTAGGTGTTGGGTTTATAGGTTTTGTCTAGACAGAACTAACAAAATATAGTTGCATCACGACAGATCCTAATAAAGAAAATAAAGATGAAGACACAAGACATATAGGCTGACTAATTAAAATCTCAGTAAATATAGGCTTTAGGCACGTGTGTATCAATACTCTGGAGTCAATCTGCCATTCAAAATATTGGATTTGCAACTTTTATAAATATTACGATACAACGGTGTTAAGGCAGGACAAATTAATTTGTTGTTATTTAATATACAAAACAATTCAAAGTGCTTTACAGTATATAAAACATAAAAAGCATTACAGCGGGGTGCAGAAGAGAAAAAACTTCAAAAAGTACAACACAAAACATACAATTTTTTTCCACTTCTGGAAGTTTAATGCAATTGTATGAAATGTATGAAAACTAACAACAGTGTATCATTTCCATGTCACATCACCATGGTTGCATATCAGCAGGGGTGCCAGCAGAGATTTTTTTTTAGGGGTGGCCAGAGAAAATAGCAGGGTGGCCAAGGAATATTAAAGGATAACTTTTGTTTCTGTCAACCTGGACCTTATTTCTAGGAATTTCTACATGCATTTACTCACCAGTAACATTTCTGCATCACTCTGACTCCTTTGGACACTACTGTGTTCAGATTAGTCGTAGATTCACGTATATTCATATAATAGAAGTGAAGGGGGCAGAATGAATGGGCCCTTTATTTAAGACATTATCTGCAGCAAAACTCCTTAATTTCACCAATACTTAAAATAGCATGAATGAATAAATGACTTGCTGTAGTTATTGGGGGCAGGTAAATCACAAGCTCAACTTCCTTCATTGTTGTTCAGTGTATATGTCACAAATAAGAGGTAGTGGGACGTATTATCAGAGGTCCTGACTTTCTCATCAGAGCTTCACTGACTGGAGGTTTAGTGGTGGTTCCTAGAGGTAGAACAGGAGGCAGAACCTCCAGTTATCAGACCCCTCTCTGTGGAACCAGGTCCCAGTTTGGCTTCAGGAAGCGGACCTCTCCAAGAGTACCTAGTGCAGTTACGATGACCGACAAGGGCGCCGCCATACACCCAATCCATACAGGAAATCTCAAGCGGAAGTTAGTTAAATACCACCAAGAGTAACGATCTACGGCTTGCAAACAGACGCGTGTGGTGTAGTCGGGTGGTTAGGGTTAGGAAAAGGGTCAGGTTTAGGGTTAGATTTTAGTAAGTTACATGAAGAAGAAATGTCCGATTGGGATTTCCAGTGTGGATTGGATATATGGCGACGTATCGTGACTGCAGTTGGGTCCCTGTCGACCTCTCTGCTGGGGGACGTCCCATGATGCACTGGGCTCCTCTCACTCTTTACTGTCCATGTAAAACATGAAAAATGAAAATGAAATGAAAAATACTTTATTCATCCCAGAAGGGAACTTCAGTGTTGTAAAGAAAAAAAACATCTGACATTGGTACAAAATCATTCTGATTGACCTCACAACTTTCCGATTCACCGTTTACATGATAACTAGGGCTGGGCGATATGGACCAAATATCATATCACGTTATATAATTATTTTAGATGACGATATACGATAAATACCGGTATTTTTACCCTAATTTTTCTGTAAGTTTCAATACTAAAAAAACACCAGTTTTTTTTAGTATTGAAACATGTTTGGCGTAAAGGTATCGCTCCACTTCAGTGATGGAACTGACAAAACACTGGTTAGAAATGTTTGTTAAATCAAAGTAATTGAATATAATTGGCTGCTTTTTTTTTTTTAATGATTTCTTTGTAAAAGCCTTGGGGAGGATTGTCTTTCAGACAGTAGGGGTGGGAATTTTTTTTTTTTTTTTTTTGGGGGGGGGGGTCTTTTTCGCGGTGCTTCCCCCCAAAATATTGATACAATGAAATATTGCGATATTTTCTTATGCGGATACCATATCTATATTCAAAAATGCGGTATCGATCTATTTTACTCATGAAATCTCGGGAGAAATCATCATGTTGTGAAATGTTGCGGTATTTCTATGAAATCTCATGAGATTAATAAAATAGATCGACACCGCGTTTTTAAATATAGACATGGTATCGGCATATGAAAATATCACAATATTTCAGTGTATCGATATTTTTTCCCACCCTTATAAAATAATCAGGTGACCCCTTACAGCCGGGTCATTATGAAAAAATAAAGCAAAAAAATTTGCACAACTAATACCGCGATATAACAATATGTGTAAATATCATATCGTGATATATCAGTATATCACACAGTTCTACGTGAAACCAAATCAGCACTTTTCATTGGGAAAGAGCTTTTAAACCAAAAGCAATCGGTATATTTGGGTCCATGTAAACGCAGCCAATGTTGTCATTTGTTTCTCCTCTTCTTCATCAGCAGCTATTCCTGCTTAGAGCTCTGCTGCCGGTTGACCCCCCTTTCCTGGTCCAGGAAGATGGACCTCCTTCCTGGTTCTGGAGGTTTTCCTCTCCACTGTCTCCTCATGCAGCTCAGGATGGAGGACCGAATCAGAAGATTTGATGGAACCCGCCGGCTTTCTTAGCTAGGTCATTTTTCGTTAATTGGTTCATATAAACCGGTATAAACTGGACTAACGTGGATCATAGAATAGATTTTAATCAAACTGCAATGAATGGGACTGAACTGCCGCAGGTCCAGTTTCAGCTGGCGTGTCCTGGTTCCGATTTCTTTCCCACCTGCAGAAAGTTGCTGTAGAAACTCATGGACATACCTGCAGCCGCCAGCTCACCAAAACAAATTTAAGATTCTGTTTTCAGACTTTATACAGAAACAAGGTTCAGACCTGAAACAACTCTTGTTTTTTCTGTCTTCATGGACATTTAGGTTTTCATTTTTACAGAGAAAAACTCGTGAGACATTCTTATATGAAATGTAACAGAAATAAAGTTTATTATCCATAAATGCAAATTTTTTTCTCAAGAAGCTAAAAGTAAAAACTTGAAAGACCAGAAAATGGACGTGAAGCTTCCTGGAGACGCAGAACTCATGTTGGTGATGAAGGAGAAAATGAAGAAGGAAGACATGAGGGAGAACGGGAGGAAGATCTGGATGATTGACAGCTGACTGAAACACCCCCTGCAGGTGGTGACTGGGAGTTCTGGGTTAGGTGGTGTTTTGATGCCCCCCCCCCCCCCGGAGAAACCAGACCATCAGCGTCGCAGAAAAAGCTTTTATTTGTTTTGCTGGTTGAAGTCGCTCGACTCCAACAAAAGAAACCAGAAAGAACATTTCAGAACAATATGAATATAGGATCTCTCGAAATTACAGCAAAACACGGAGCTGGAATATCAGATATTCCCGACTTCCCAACAAACCCAGAAGCTGGTTCTGACAGAACCGAGCAGGCGGCAGCCACTTATTGCAGCGATGCTTCGGATTCTGCTGGAACCGCTCGGCATCGATTTCCTCGGATGCATAGAAACGTCCAACTCGTCCAACGCGTACAGAACTACAGAGTGAAGCTAAATGAGCTGCTGGTTCTGAACGTTCTTCAGATGAAGGCAGCGTCTGTGGGAAACAGAAACCAAGGCAGAACCGAGAACAGACGAGGACGTTGGCGGGACGACTCGGTTCCCCTCCGCCACGCCCGCCCTTCGTCTCAGTAAAGAAGCAGCAGCAGGAAACAAACATCACCAACATCTTCTGGACACCAGAACCAAGTCCAGCGGGTCAGTACGGAGGAGACGTCAGAGCCGACCAGTTCTGAGGTTCTACAAATATCAGTGTTTCTAAAAAGAAGCAGAAACAAGGAAAACCTGGTTCCACAGGTTTAACACGGTCCACTTGTCTCAAACTGGTTTCAGATCAGTTTTAAATGTAGCTGCTTTATTGAAACTGGACCTATAATGCTGATTTACAACCAAGTTCTGGTTTAAACTGGTTCCAAATCGATTTAGACTGGATTAGATGGGTCTAGATTGTATTAGAATGGGTTACAACTGGATCAAATTGGGTTTAACCTATATTATAAAGGATTTAAAACTGGTAAGAATGGGTTTAAACTGGATTAGACCATTTAGACTGTATAAGAAAGGGTTTAACCCAGACTAGATTGAGTTTAAACTGGATTAGACTGCCTACATTCTATTAGATCAGCTTTAAGCTGTTCTATAATGGGTTTAAACTGGATTAAATCACTTGGACTGTATCAAAAAGGGTTTAAACCAGATTAGATTGGGTGTACTGTCTACACTGCATTAGAATGGGTTAAAATCAGATTCATACCAGGTTTCAGACAGTGAACCAACATGGATAGTCAAACGTGATGTACGCAACAAAAAGAACGCAGACTCTAACCGTCACGATTTAAGGATAAACTCAAATCTTTTCTCATCGACCTCAGAACGTGGTTTGTCCCTCCTCCTCTTCCGTACTTTGACTTTATTAAAACAGAATCAGAAGTGAAAGCAAATGCTGGGGGTGAGTGGGGGTGTTCAGGTGAAGGAGGACGTTCTGATCTGCCCCCTCAGTCCCTGACGTCCTCGAGTGGCGTGGCGTGACGTTACGTGACGTGGTGATGAAGAGGGGGCGGGGTTTTGTCCTCGCTGTCTCTCTCAGTAGGGGACATCTTTGAGTTTCCGTCTGTCTCAGTCAAAGGGGCTGAAGTCCCTCTCCAGGTTCTCAGACTCGTCGTCATCGGAGAAGAAGTCGTCTTCGTCGATGTCGTCTTCGTCGTAGTCCTCGTGCCACTCGGGGACGTATTCCTCATCGTACTCATCGTCTTCGTCCTCCGCCTCGTCGCCACCCTCCTCGCCCGTGTAGTTGTTGTTGTCAGAGTCTCCAGAGTCTGACGCTCGGTCCGACTTCGACCTGAATGAAGAGAAGTTCAGTTAGATTGTGCTGGACAGTCTTTGTCCTGGATCAGGATCGTCTTCATTTTCTCTGTTACAGTTATATTTGTGTCAAACAGCAGATATTCTGCTGCAGGACAGCTGGAGGTCAAAGCCAGCGAGACGATTTCTAAATTCTCTGCTCATGTTGACAAAAAATGTTTTATAAAAGTTGTTTCCAGAAACGGAGACAGGTGAAGACAGGGGAGGACAGATGAGGACAAATGAAGACAGATGGTGAGGAAATATAGAAGCAGATGAGGACAGATAGACAGCTGATGAGGACAGATGGAGACAGGTGAAGACAGAGACAGGTGAGGACAGATGGAGACGGGTGTTTGGGACAGACGGACACAGGACAGATAGAGACGTGAGGAAAGATAGAGACAGGTGTTTAGGACAGATAGAGACAGGTGTTTAGGACAGATAGAGACAGGCGTTTAGGACAGATAGAGACAGGCGTTTAGGACAGATAGAGACAGGTGAGGACACAAATGCAACACTCACACTTTGTTGCTGTCCGTGTGGTTGGACAGACTCTGGGTCTGGGTGGACTCTGGTTCTTGGCTGCTTTTGGACTGATACCCGACCCTGAAGTCCTGGACCAGAGAGACAACGTCAGTACGGACGTCAGAGACCAAACCAGTCCAAACTGGAGTAAAACTGGTGAGTTTAAACTTACTGGGATTCTGACTGGTTGTGTATTGTACCAATTCTATACTGCACTAGTTCTGGACTAGACCTGTTCTGACCTGGTTCTGGACGAGACTTGTCCTGGTTTTGGACTGGTTTTACCTGGGTGGAGTGCTGCAGGATGGCCAGCAGACGCTCCTGGATGCGCCGGATCAGTTCCAGTCCGGTGTTCAGGTGTTCTGGTTTCAGCAGCCGGACGCACGAGGCCAGGTCGGTGCACTGCAGCAGAGTCTCCTCTGGAAACAGAAACCAGTCAACACAGTCAGACCAGTCTGGACCGCGGCAGGTCTGCTGGTGAGGATGGAGCAGCGGGTCTCACCCAGCAGGATCTGCAGGGCGTTGGTGTGCAGGTCCAGAGCCTCCGTCTGCTGCTCCATCACGTCCATCTTCTCCGTCTCCTGGTTGTAGTAGCTGTAGACGCAGGAGTAGGCCAGCACCTGCAGACAGGAGGAAGGGCACAGTTAACCCACTCTGATCTCAGCAGGAACGCCGAGCAGGACATCGATGATGATGATGGTACCTTTCTAGCCTGAGCGAGGACTTTACAGGCGTCGATGACGAAGGTGAGCGACTTCATCTGCAGGGCTTCGTTGATGGACGACACCTTGTTCTCCAGGTTGACAGCGAAGTCCTGCGGCAGAGAACAGACATGCGTGTCAGGACGTAAACGTGTGAGGCTACGTCTACACTAGGCCGTGTTAGTTAGGGCCGGGAATCACTAGGTGCCTCGCCATACGATACAATCACGACATTTTGCCTACGATATCGATAATATCACGATACAGTGATTCTGCAAAAATCAATATATTGCAATAAATTTATCCACGATAGACCACAGTATTTGTCCCTGAACACATTCCAAATTTATTGACCAAAGTGAATCCATATGAAATGAATTACAAAATATTATCATTCAGAAGCACATAAGTGAAATCAATCCATATAAAATGAGCAAAACAGTAAAACAAAGTGCACAGTGGTTCTTCTTAGGGGAGCATAAAAAAATAAACATTTCAGTCATTATTTCATCTTAATCTCAAACTGGGTGGTCTATGAAAACCTGTACACACATTTTAATGTGTACTTTAAAATGTACACATTTTAAAGTACATATTAAACTTTAGACAGGTTAAACATGTCTAAAGTTTAATCCAAACCTGCAGACTGCACACAGATATCAGTGCTAATGCAGGGACTTTTCTACATGCTGAACCGCTGCAGATAGAACGAAATCTCGCGAGGTTTCACTGTTCTCTTACAAAATCTCGCAAGATTTCGTTAGCAAAATATCTATACAGCGTTTTTTTTTTATATCATATGATATCTCAACACAAAATATCGTGATATTTCAGTGAATCGATATTTTGGCACACCCCTAGTGTAAGTGCTTAAATGTGCATGATACGCCCTTTTGTCCACATTTACCCGCCGTTTAAGAGTCCCTCATTCACCTATTTTTTTTAGCTGGGTAAGGGGGTCGTGTAATAACAAGCCGGCGGATAAAATGTGCCACAGACTGACGACAAAACTCACTAGAATGTCCACATACTTTGTTTGCGATGACTTCCAATTGACATTTTGCTCAGTCATTGAAGTTTTATAGTCATTTGTTACTCTTAGCAACGACGCTACTTCGTCAGTCCCCTAACAGAAAAATCCCTCTTTCTCTGCGCAGTCATTTCTTTGCTAGTCTGAGTAAAAAGTGAAATGAACTTCCTGTTTTATGCTGATGGCAGACACATGCATCTGTCCGTGATGTGGTGCATGCTCAGTAAGTTTGCATGCACCACATCACATCAAGTTTTGTTTGCATTGAGCCTTAACGATTCATTAACGACTGTGCGGATGCAGATAAGACGGGGTTAAACGTCCCCGTATGACATTAACCGCTTAGTGTAGACGTGGCCTGAGAGTAGCTGCGTTTACATGGCGCAATTTTGATCCGATCAAACGCCAATCAGAATAAAAATGCACATGTAAACATGTCGGCCTCAATCGGAAAGAATGTCCAATCCGATCGAGAGGGGTGGTTTAAAACTTTTTACGATCTGGTCAGCAGAAAAAAATGCCCATGTAAACAGTCATTCCGATCATTTCTGTGGAATTTGGTCTCTGCATGCTTGAATCATGTGGGGGTTACGTGACGTAGCAGATTCAGGGAAGATGGCGGAAGCAAAACACAACAGGACTTTGCTGGAAAACCCCAGATAGCAAAGGACAGCGCCGCGTATCCGCGGCAGCTGTGCTGTTCGCCACGGATCCGCCTTCCACAGTCATGTAGGAGTCCGCTTGCACAGCGGAATGGATCCGCTGATGATCCGCGTTCTGACTGGAAACTCTGATGTCAGGCAGGGCAAAGGCAGACCTAAAGCCGCACCTTTGCCCAGATCCATAGCGGATCCGTTAATGATGATGTGCTTCAGCCGTGGGTCCAGTACGGACCCGTTATATTACTGTGTTTTTATTTAAATCCCCACTGAAAGAGTTAATGATTATTGAGCATTTTGACGGTCAAAAGATTATACATTTAAAAAGAAAACTCCTCTTCTTACGACCCAGGAGTCATTGCGCATGTCAAAAGCATTATGAACATATTTGTCCATCAAGTAAATACAACCGATCGGATCACTTTTCCACTGCGCATGTAAACATGTCAGCTGGAAGCTCCGATCGGAAAGATTTCAGTTGGATAGATGAATTATTTCTCCATGTAAACGTAGCTAGTGATGAAGGAATGAGAACTGAGCCAGACCCAACATGGAGGTCCAAACTACAGGGTCCGGGTCTGGGGGACTCCTGTGGTACCTTGGCTTGATGGTGGAAGGTGCACCTCTCGTTGTAGTCCTGGAACTTCTTCTCCTGACGAGCAGCTTTACTCACCTGCAGAAGGAACAAGACGACCAATCAGGAAACTAAGCCTTCATCATCAGAAACACTGCATTCTGTTTTCTGGTGTGTGATTGGACGGAGTGATCATGTGACTGTGAACCAACCATGGCGGAGCAGTTGTAGTAATCTTTGTGGGTGGGTTTCCAGGGTTTCAGACAGCGCCAGCAGAAACCATGGTTACACTTGGCACAGGTCATGCTGAGGACAGAGCAGAAGGACCTTCATCAGAACTATCATCATCATCATCTGTTTCATGATGAGGTGTGCTGGACGTACTGCAGGCAGCCTTCGTTCTTCTCAATCTGGGCCTGGCAGCTGGGGCAGCGTTTGGAGATCAGCTTGGCGAGATGTTTGCTCTGCGCCTCCATGTTCATCCCCTCATAATAACCTCCGTCATCCATCCACTGGGACATGTGGCTGCAGCTGGCAGGGTAGTGGGCCTGAAACAACACGTCGCCATGGTAACGTCTTAGTCGCGTTTTAGCTGCAATGTGACATTAGCAGTTTTTTTATAGCAATATTTTTGCTTTCCTTTATCTATGTTTATAATCTGTATCTTAGCTGTATTATAGCGGTACTATATGTAAAAATACTTTAGTGTTACTTCAGCAGTACTTCACATACCTGCATCCGGTATAAAATGACATACTGAAACGGTCTTCTTGAAACTACAAACTTGTATAAGCTCCTCTCTAGTTTCTCTTTCTTTTCCTCCCGCCTGGTTTACGTTCCACTGTTCTACTTTACTCTGTCACTTTATGTATCAGATTGGATTTTTTTTTCTTTTTGTACAAAATTTATTTGACAATATTGGTCATTTAACCATTTTCTGTTTTTTCCGTTTGTTTTGACCCCTGAAAAAACCATCGGTCTGCTTTTTTCCTTTTTTTTCAATAAAGTAAAACAGAAAAAAACCAGTAAACAAAAATTTTGAGATGATTTATGTCGGCTTGTGTGGACATCTTATGAAACCATTTGTTTATTGAACAGAACATGACGCAGCAGTTATTTGGAGTGTTACGGGGTGTTAAATGCGGGTGTGACCTCTGACCTCGGGGAAGTTGCAGCTGAAGCAGGAGGACCAGCAGCACCTGGAGCAGGTGCCCATGCTGCCCATGTTCTCCTTACACAGGATCTGATCGCAGCCTTGAGGGTTGGTGCACCACGTCAGGTTGGAGCAGCACTCCACGTAACCCCGGAGCAGCGCGTTCCCATACTGAGGAAGAAGAGGAGAGATGAAGGCCTGGGCAGGCGAGAGACCAGAAACTTGAGGCTTCCCGCTGTGTTACCTTGGCGATGGTGTCCTTGTCTGTGAGGACGCTGAGGAAGAAGTGGGAGGTGGGCTGAGCCTGGCAGTCTGTGATTGGACAGTTGCAGTTCATGACCAGGTTCTGCTCGATCCTCGCCGTCAGGTACTCCTGCCAGCACGACTGCGCGAGCAAACACACGGGAAACGTCAAACACACACGCACACACACACACACACACACACACACATCTGACGGCGGTTAAATCAGAGACGGGGCGGTTCTGACCCGGCAGCAGTAGTGCATGCAGCTCAGCGACGGCACCGACTCCATGCTGCCGGTCCGGGGGCCCAGGCAGACGGGACAGGTGGAGGCGGGGCTCGGCGGCGGCTGCGGGTTTCGGCACTTCAGCCCGGCGGCCACGATGAGGATGTCGGGGTCGTCGGTGTAACGCTGCACCAGCAGGTCCACGTTCCATTTGCAGTGGATCAGGAGGTGCTCGGCCCGGTCCAGGTCCAGACTCAGAGTGGAAGAAACCTGACAACACAGAGATGATGTCATCTGACAGTGAAAAGCCCCGCCCACACATCTGTGAAGCCCCGCCCCTTTTGGATTATCAGCAGAGCGACACACACAAGCAGTGTCACGTCTGCACACATGGGAGTGTGCAGACTACCTGGGGCACCTGGTCCTAATTGGTCCGGACACTCCGAAGCCGCCTTCTGCAACGGTAGCAGAGACAGCCAAATCTACGAGAACTTCCCATGGTGCTCCAGTACTGTTGCCTAGCAACTGCGGATTCCACAGCTATCTAGTGACGGCATTCTTTCTGCGTTTTATTCCTTTCATTTATCTGTTGTTACCTGAACGTTAACTCCACATTAACTGCTCGGTAACCTGAATAATATAAAACAAATGCATTTTCTGAGGCAGACTCTTTTCAAGCTTGACTGCATATTTTTAAATTGTCCACTTTCTGTTGTTTGTAGCCGGTAAACACCACATTTGGCACTCCACAAATATATACAGTTATTCCACTCTGAGCTTTGCTGTTTATTCCCTGCTCTCTTATGTGCAATGGGAGAAACGAGGCTGCGGAGGATAAACCGACAGTAGCCGTCATTACAGACCAAACAGAGGGGGGATTTGTAGGGCGAATAGAAATGAGACTGTACTTGGCACGCCGCTGTGATGTATGCAGTCGACGAATCGTGTGCAGACCCTAAAATGAGACACGGCTCACAAAGTCTTTTTTTTTTTTAGATGCATTGCATTGTGATGCAGATTTAAAGTACAAATGTTAAAAAAAGTTTTGTTTTTAAACTATTTTAAAAGCATAGATGCGTGAGCTCATCTGTGCCTCTTTTCCTTGTGTAAACGGGTACGTTGGTTTAATGTCCTCGTACTCGTATGTGTTCTTTATATTTACATTTACATGGAGCCAAATACAGCCATGGAAAAATTAAGAGACGACCCTTGTCATCAAAAATAATGGTTATGCAATTGATTACCAACTGTTGTGTGAATCATGTGACTAAAAGAAACAGAAAAGAAAATAATGAATGCCTGAAAGCTGTTTTTGGCAGTACGATGCCATAGCTATTGATGGAAGAACTTAATAACCAAAATCACTTATTAAGAAAAGCCTGGAAAATGGCTGGATATCAGTTCTTAAAATAAACTCTTATGAGCTATTTTGTTGTTATCATTATATTTGTCCACACAAATGTACTTTTAGTCATACCAGACATTAAAATGACCAAGAAATATGAAAAAAGGGTGGTCTCTTAATTTTTTCCATGACTGTACACCGATTACTTCCAATTTAAAAGCTGTATCGGTGTGAAAATGATAAATGTAAACGTCTCTTTCTGAATGAAAAGTACCGAACTGAAAGAATTTTCATTCGGTTTTACAGGGGTAGAACATTCCTTTTCCCAAATACCATTGTGGTACCATGTAAATGCTGAATCGGAAAGCTGTGAGGTTGCTCTGACTTAGACCTAACGTGCAACGAGTGACGTTTCCTCACTTTGACAGATAGCAGTGAACAACAAATTCCCTGGACAGTGACAGAAAGTTTGTTTTAAATTCAAACTCTGTCTCTACGCCTTTTCTCTTGGTTGTTTGCAGTAGGAGCGCATGAGTATCAGCTGCTGCTTAAGCTGAAGTCCTGCAAACAACCGTGACGATCAGTTTGTAGACCTCAGTCTAAAAACCTTCTCATTTTTGCTTAGGTCTTTTCTCTCTCTGCTAGTAAAAATGAAGCTGCATGTTTATCTTTGGCTGTTATAGCAGCCAGATGCGTAAACACAAGCAACAGTGTTTTTGCTTGTGTTTGTGAAAACACCAAAGCCAGAATGTCATATTTTCACTTAAGCACCTTCCCCTTTAATTTTTTTACCTCTAATTTTTTACAAATTCATACCCTCAAACACTTGCACACCCAATACACATGTGCACGCACATACACAGACACACGTGTTCAACATCACACTTGGTGATGTGAAAGAAATTTGTGCTATTTGACTTTATTAAAATATGTTAAATCATGTGTCTCAGTATAATCCTGTATAAATCACACAAGTGCCTTATGCTCTGATCAGGCAGCAGTTTTGTGGAGTTGAAACAAAACACACATTTATGTAAAAAGCTCTGTTGGTCAGAACACTTGTTCTTCTCTGGTATGTAGAAGCAGATAACGTGGAAACTTAAGCAACTCCCTAACACTAAACCCCCTTGCCAAGTAAGCACACAGCAAAGTGAAAATGTCAACTTCTCCATCTGCAATGGAATAATGAATTATTGTTATATATTCTGTCTTGCAACTAACTTATTGTAAGTTTTATCTTTGGCTAACTGCATTTTTATTAGAGACTCAGCAGAATGAAGTGTTTGCTTCACCCAAGGACAAGATAAGTAACCGCTGATGTGGCAAAGACATTTCTGTCCAGCAACATTTTAGAGAGTGTGAAGTTATAAAAGCTTGTGTTTCATCTGATATGAGAGATTTTCTGTTTGATTTTCTGTGAGACGTCTCATGTTGTAATAAATCTATGAAGGCATAAACGGACTCGACTCAAATTCCTCCACCTGAAGAGATAATTTTTTTATTCCTCAACAGTGACTCTTAGTAGCAATATAGCTCCTTAATATAGCTTCAAAAATACCAGCATTTTCTGCATCTACCTACAGTGGTGTTTTTATTTTTTTTTTTTTGGTTCCGCCCTTTTTTTTTTCTTTCTTTTCCTTCCTCGGTGGCCTTTCCCGGCCCCCTCTCTTCTTCTTATTTTCTTTTTCTTTCTCCCCCCCCCCCCCCTCCTTTATTATATTTTCTTTTTTTTTTTTTTTTTTTTATTTTTTAAAAAAATTTTTTTTTCTTCTTAAAATTAATTTTTTTTTTTTTTTATTTTTTTTTCTTTCTTCTTTTTCCTCTTTTTTTCTTTTAAATCCTTCCCCCCATATTAAATATCCCTGTTATCTCCCCCCCCTTCTTTTTCCTTTCTCTCCTCCCCCCTTCCAGTAGTACTATTCCTTTACTATGTTGGGCTAGGCAGCGGCAAGTTATCTGAAAACAGACCAGATTACGCACGTAAACGATGCAGGAGATGGAGGAAATGCTCGGTAACGTCTCTAAAATAGAGCGTGAAGAAGTCTTTAACCTCACCTGCTGCACCGTCCTCTGCATCAGCTGACGAACCTCCTCCTGCGTCATCGTCCGGCCCATCGAGAACAGAACTGCGTCCAGAACACCGTCCTCGAACCGCCGTGGTGCCGGCACCAGGCTGTCAAAACACACACACACATACGCGCACACACACACACACACAGCTGTGACGGGTAGATTAACGTTCTGAAATTAACAGAATCCAACATGAAAACAGATTAAATCATTTCTCTGCTTAATTCTGCGTCCACGAGAGAAGCAGAAAAAATAAAGTGATGTTTCCAGCTCACAGGTAAACTAAGGGAACACACTTGATCTGGTTAAAGCAGCTTGTTACCATGGAAACGATCAATTTAACTCACTTTGTGAGTTAAAACTCACAGCAGTTTTCTATCCAACACAAACTTTCAGCTTGTCCCTGGATACAGATGGACTCTGATCCTGCAGCTGAAGTTTTATCCGGTAAAATAGTTCCATCTGCTGTTTGAGGAGAAACGACTTCAGTGTTTCTGGGAAATCTAACGAGCTGTTCAGGTCTGAAGGAAGAAGTCCAGTCATTTGTTTTTCCTGGTTTCTCCACGATGGAAAAGAAGATGAAGCGGCTCAGTTTGATCAACATTAAAGTTTATTTAGTTTAGATTTATCTTTTATAAAGTAAAAAAAAGGGGGAAAAAAAATCAGCAGTTAGTCCAATTTTACAAAATAATTTAAACAGCATCAAGCAGATTTAGAAGTTTAGCTTTCTTCTTTATTTCTTTGAATATAAAATCAAACATTTACAGTTTGGCTGACTGAGTGTGAGGAAATCTGACAGACACACTGAGCACGTGCGTGAGGTCACATGTCGAGGTCACACCTGATGTCGGCAAGGCTGTCGGCGTTGGCGTCCTTCTTGGAGTCGGTGCGGCTGAACGAGAACTGAGCCTGGCCTTTCTGTGGCGTGGACGGGTCCTCGGGGACGTACTCCACGATGTGTGGGTTCTCCTCGTTGCGGCGGATGCAGCCTTTGCTGATGACGTGCATGATGCAGGACAGGACATCGCCGGTGCTGCAGCTGAAGCGGCCGGCGCCCGGAGGCCGAGAAGATTCCTGCTTCTGACACGAGTCCAGAACCTGAAAGAGACCAGATCTGATGATCTGAGCGACGGCAGCAAGCGTCGTCACCGGTCTGCTGCGGCCGAGCGAGCCTCACCCTGAAAACTAGGTTGTCGATGTGCATCTCCTTCTCCTGCTTCATGATGTGGACGATCAGACAGTAGATGAAGTTCCTCTTCCTCTCCAGCGTGCTGGCAGCATCCTCATCTACGTTTACGTACGTCTGTCTGGGAAGCAGCTGGACGGAAGCTGGCACGCCCTCCAGACTGCAGGATGCCACCTGCTGGTTCAACTGCAGAACGCCTGAGGGCAGAGAAAAGGGCGTCAGAGAGGAGGGGGAGCAGGAGAAGATGGAGGAGGGCAGAGGCGTCCGGTGTGTCTAACCTCGGATAGGATCGTCCGCCTGGCTGCAGGTCAGAGGTCCTCCTGCACCAATCAGAGGCTGCAGAGCGTGCAGCAGGACGGTGGCCGACAGGCCAGTTACCTGCTGCAGAGTCTCCACAGCAACTTCCTGGAAACACACAGTCAACAGATGAGAAGACATGAGCTCGGCAGGCACTAGGACCCAGAAGGACTGATAGTCTGTGTGTTAGCGTGTGTGTATGTTACCTCGTGGCAGTTGAACTGCAGCAGGATAAACATCTGCAGCGTGGAGACGTGAAGCGTCCAGCAGCCAAACTGCAGCTCAGCGTGACCGAGCCACGTCCACTGGAGCCGCCGAGGCTTCGAGTGACTCAGACCGTACATGGACTGACCTGCAGCACAGAAACAAGCCCGGAGTAAACAGCAGCTGGCTTCAGTCAAAGTTTACAAAGATCAAGGACAGAAACTAGCTTGTTTTAGATCAACATTCAAGCTTGATGAGGCTGAAACTGGTTTAAGCCAGACTTAAGCCTGGTTTATGACACAATCAAGCCTGGATTAAACCTGGTTTATGACACAATCAAGCCTGGATTAAACCTGGTTTATGACACAATCTAGCCTGTATCAAACCTGGTTTATGACACAATCAAGCCTGGATTAAACCTGGTTTATGACACAATCTAGCCTGTATTAAACCTGGTTTATGACACAATCAAGCCTGGATTAAACCTGGTTTATGACACAATCTAGCCTGTATTAAACCTGGTTTATGACACAATCTAGCCTGTATTAAACCTGGTTTATGACACAATCAAGCCTGGATTAAACCTGGTTTATGACACAATCTAGCCTGTATTAAACCTGGTTTATGACACAATCAAGCCTGGATTAAACCTGGTTTATGACACAATCTAGCCTGTATTAAACCTTGTTTGTGACACAATCAAGCTTGGATTAAACCTGGTTTATGACACAATCTAGCCTGGATTAAACCTGGTTTATGACACAATCTAGCCTGGATTATGACACAATCTAGCTTGGATTAAACTTGGTTTATGACACAATCTAGCCTGGATTAAACCTGGTTTATGACACAATCTAGCCTGGATTATGACACAATCTAGCTTGGATTAAACCTGGTTTATGACACAATCTAGCCTGTATTACACCTGGTTTATGACACAATCTAGCCTGGATTATGACACAATCTAGCTTGGATTAAACTTGGTTTATGACACAATCTAGCCTGGATTAAACCTGGTTTATGACACAATCTAGCCTGGATTATGACACAATCTAGCCTGTATTACACCTGGTTTATGACACAATCTAGCCTGGATTAAACCTGGTTTATGACACAATCTAGCCTGTAATACACCTGGTTTATGACACAATCTAGCCTGTATTACACCTGGTTTATGACACAATCTAGCCTGTATTAAACCTGGTTTATGACACAATCTAGCCTGGATTATGACACAATCTAGCCTGTATTAAACCTGGTTTATGACACAATCTAGCCTGGATTATGACACAATCTAGCCTGTAATACACCTGGTTTATGACACAATCTAGCCTGTATTAAACCTGGTTTATGACACAATCTAGCCTGTATTAAACCTGGTTTATGACACAATCTAGCCTGTATTAAACCTGGTTTATGACACAATCTAGCCTGTATTAAACCTGGTTTATGACACAATCTAGCCTGGATTATGACACAATCTAGCCTGTATTAAACCTGGTTTATGACACAATCTAGCCTGGATTATGACACAATCTAGCCTGTAATACACCTGGTTTATGACACAATCTAGCCTGTATTACACCTGGTTTATGACACAATCTAGCCTGTATTAAACCTGGTTTATGACACAATCTAGCCTGGATTATGACACAATCTAGCTTGGATTAAACTTGGTTTATGACACAATCTAGCCTGGATTAAACCTGGTTTATGACACAATCTAGCCTGGATTATGACACAATCTAGCTTGGATTAAACTTGGTTTATGACACAATCTAGCCTGGATTAAACCTGGTTTATGACACAATCTAGCCTGGATTAACTTTTTGACACAATCTAGCTTGGATTAAACCTGGTTTATGACACAATCTAGCTTGGATTAAACCAGGTTTATGACACAATCTAGCCTGTATTAAACCTGGTTTTTGACACAATCAAGCTTGGATTAAACCTGGTTTATGACACAATCTAGCCTGGATTAAACCTGGTTTATGACACAATCTAGCCTGGATTATGACACAATCTAGCTTGGATTAAACTTGGTTTATGACACAATCTAGCCTGGATTAAACCTGGTTTATGACACAATCTAGCCTGGATTATGACACAATCTAGCTTGGATTAAACCTGGTTTATGACACAATCTAGCCTGTATTACACCTGGTTTATGACACAATCTAGCCTTAACCTGGTTTACCAATCTAGCCTGATTAAACTGGTTTATGACACAATCTAGCCTGTATTACACCTGGTTTATGACACAATCTAGCCTGTATTACACCTGGTTTATGACACAATCTAGCCTGTATTACACCTGGTTTATGACACAATCTAGCCTGTATTACACCTGGTTTATGACACAATCTAGCCTGTATTAAACCTGGTTTATGACACAATCTAGCCTGGATTATATCTCATTTGTGACAGAATCTAGCTTGGATTAAACCTGGTTTATGACACAATCTAGCCTGGATTAAACCTGGTTTATGACACAATCTAGCCTGGATTATACCTTATTTGTGTCAGAATCTAGCTTGGATTAAACCTGGTTTGTGACAGAATCTAGCTTGGATTAAACCTGGTTTATGACACAATCTGGACCGATTAAGCCATAGTTAAGCCTGGTTTCTAACACAAGTTAACCCGAACTCACTGTGGATGTAGAACTGTGTAAACTGGTTCAGGTAGGAGCAGAGTTCAGCTGGAAAATGTTTTGCTGGTTCATCCAGGAAGCAGAGTGAAGACACTGCCCAGCAGCGTGGAGACAGAACCAGAACTTGGACCTCTGCCTCTTCCTCTGCCTCCTCCCACTCCTCTTCCATCATCTACAGCAACGAACACAAGAAGCAAACCAAAGTTGAACTTTTAAAAGGACCCATCAATCCACAACAATAAAACCACTAACAGGTCCTTCCAGACACCACCCACCAACCAACACCACCATTAGAACCCTGATATAGTTCTGCAGGTTCTGGCTGACCTGGTCGTGTTCCTGGAGGCGCCGGTCCAGCTGCTGCAGACGGTACAGGTGGAACTCCTGCTGCAACTCGGTGGACTCGCTCAGGTTCTTCAACATTTGCTGAGGGAAGCGACTCGGGAAGCAGCTGCCGATCTGATCAATCACGGCGCTCTCTAACCACACGTTCCCCTGAGCCAGCAGACGGTCGCCCAGGTAGTATCTGCACGGGTAGAACCGGAACCGCATTAATCTCTGTGTTTGTGTGTTTTACAGACTCCTGCTGGCTCAGTGTGGTGCAGACGCTGGGTTGGTTGAGGTTCGGACCTGTAAAAGTGCTCAAAGGTGTTGGCGAGCTCCAGGCCGGACAGGAAGAGCATCGGCTCCAGAAACTGCTGCAGCCGCTCCAGAGTCTCCACACTGCCAGACGCCGCCCCGCTGGTCTGGATCATCTGATCGATGTACTGAGCAAAACGCTCGCTAACCTGAAGAAGAAAAAGACATGAAATCTGTCAGTGAAATCAGAGTGAAGATGAACCTGTAGAACATGTAGCTGCTTTAATAATGCACTACTATCTTTCAGTCTTTAAAAATCTGCATTCTGGATTTGTATGATGCCACAGTTACATCTATTATGTGTGTTTCTGGAGCCGATGAAACCACCTAAGTGCCATTTCAGAAAAAAGGTGAATAAGCAACTCCTTCAACCTACCAACCTGAGAAGTCGCCTAATAAATATTCAGTTTTAGTACTTAAGAAATAAACAAACTCAGCTTTCCTATTCCATCACATGATATAAATTTTGATTGCCCTCAGATCCAGACTTCATCAGCCCACCCAGACTTGATCCCATCAGGACTCACGTGCATGGCTCTGAGGATGGAGAGCTGCAGCAGTGCGGCGGAGAACCCGTGTCTCAGGGCGAGGACGAAGGCGGTCTGCTGCCCGAACAGCTCCTCCATGGCGTTCTTCAGCCGCAGGTACAGAGTCCGGTAACGCTCCACAAAGTCTGGCAGACTGCAGCTGGACTCCAGAAACTTCTTCACCTGAGGACGGAGGCTCATTTTCATTTTCAGACCCATTTCTGTTAAAATATCTCAAAGCATCCCGTTTCTGCTCAGCTGCTGTCGGGCTTCACAGCTCTGATGGACCACGTCTTACCTGCCGCTGCACCACTCCCTGCCAACAGAGGGCGATGCCTGCGATGCTGCTGCTGCTCTTCACTTTGGGCTTGGCTGAGGTGGAGGAGGAAGAGGAGGCAGCGGCGGTGTCTTTGTTTTTACCTTCTTTACCATCTGGAAGAAAAGAATTCAGGCGGTTGGTTTTCCTAAACACAACAGTTTCAGGTGAATTCATCGGAAAATGGAACATAAATGAGAACTGCAGCCATAAACGTAAAGAGTAAGCAGTGCCTCAGTTCTCCTTCTTTTCCATCTGAAATGAAACCATGTCAGTGTTGTGATGGGAGGAGGAGGTCTGCAAAAAACAGGAGCAGTCCAAACTGAAAAGAAAACTTTAGGTTACTTGCGTAACCCGGGTTCTCTGAGTAGCATGAGTGAGTGTCTCACTGTGGGAACGCTGTGGCCGTGACTTCATCAGAAGCTCCTGTTTCACTCTTCCAGCCAGGATTGGCTGGAAGAGTGAAACAGGAGCTTCTGATGACATCACACCCGTTCCCGTAGTGAGACACGAAACGAATGCTATGAAAGAGAACATGGAACGTAAACAGATCTGAAGGAAGCTCAGCCGACGCCCCCTGCTGGATGTTTACGGACAAACAACACAGCGACTCCGAATGTTCAGCATCGTCCAAACTCTCAGCAGCTGCAACGGATCCAACCAGCAGGGGGCGCTGTGAGGACTTCCTGTCCTCATGAGGACAAATGAAATGAGAGCAGAGCGTAAACAAACAGAACGCGGCCTCTGAACGCAGCTCATACTTACTCTTCAGCTCTTTGCTTCTGTTCAGACCTTCTGCAAACAAAATAAACTCCTTTAGTTGTCCAGCTCCACGACGAACAAACTTCTCAAACAAACTTCATTCCTCCTGATTTTCTCATCAGATGTTAATCAGATAAAGTGCGTCTCATCGCAGGATCATCATCAGAATCACCTTCATCCATCAATGAATCCAATTTGAGTTGAGATCATACAAAAGAAACAAATCTGGACTGGAACACGACACCTGTCCTGGATTCTGTTCGAATGCAACTCACTCGACTTGACGGGTGGTTTGAGCTCCTCGCAGTCCAGCCGGCTCGTGTCCACGTGGACCAGCAGGTGTGTGAGACGTCTCACTCTGGAGTTAAAGATGGCTGCCCGGTTCTTGCAGCGGCGAGCCAACTCTGTGTTATCCAGGTACTCGCTGAGCAGCCAGGAGAGAGGGCTGCATGCCGAGGATTCTGGGTAAATGGAAGACAACCAGGATGTGAGAGCTGTGCAGCATCAAGACGTTTACGCAGACATTTATTACAATCATTCATGCAATCACACAGTCACTATTCTGCAGAAAACCAAGCCATTAATTGTGATTAATCGCAGAAAATCATACAATTAAATGCAAAGAACCCTGTAACCAAATACATAATATCGCAACATTGATCGTGATAAAAGGTTAAAAAAAATTATATGGGCTGTCAGGCGTATAAAAAAAAATCTAATTGAGTCCAGGATTTGTAATTAATCAAAATATTCGCATTTTAATCTCATATCTGCTAAAGCAGTTGTTGGGAAAAATAATCCTCATCTTTAAGTTTTCCATGCAACCCTGCTCCAACACAGCCTATGAAGTTCTGTACAGTGACTCATTGAGCGTCTTCTTCTAGTGTTTATTGGTGGTTGGCAAACAGCTTTAGGTACATTACCGCCACCCACTGCCAGGGTCATTCAGTGGCCAAATTTAAAATGCTCATCCATTGAATTGGCACTATTTTTTTAAATGCATTAATTTGTAGTGTATTGAATTATTCTATTTAATGCATTAAACTGACAGCCCTAATATATATATATATATATATCGGTTCAGGTAACTGCAGCCACGAGCCAAGCCGTCACGGGAGCGTGCACAAACTGAAGCTATAATGTTTGCTACGCTTTTTCTTCGTAGTTACACTTTTTAGTGTCTTTCAGTTGATCTGGATCGTTTGCTGACGGCAGAAGAATCCATAACTATCACTTACAGTGTTTGAATTTACCGCGACCGTCTTCTTCCTGTATCAAAACTGCGGATGTAGCGTCATTAGACGTCACGTCCGCAGGACAGCGCGGGGAAAATTCAGACACTGAATTGTGGCACATTTTGCAGCACACAGCCTGTTCAAGGCAACAGAGAGAAACGTGGGTGGAAACGTTATTTTTGGTATTTAGCGCTTCATCACCCATTAGTATTAAAAAAAACGGACATGCATGTTTGTTTGTTTTTTAAATTCCTGCCTCTAGTCCCTTTAAAAGAAAAAAACGGATGTGGATGAAGTCATGGAGGTGTTGGTGTTTGCAGTGAGGATGTTTTACGCCTCAGAAGAAGTTGGAGGTCAGATAATTATCACTTTTACGAAACGTGGTTTCTCTGCCGTCTACTGGGAAGCTAACAAGCTAGCCACTCAGCTGTTCTCGGTCATGTTTGCCGACAACTATTGTGGACGCGTTCCTGTGCTCTGGAGGCGTGGTTTCGGGAGGGGGGGGGGGGGGGGGGGGGGGGGGGGCTTGCTCGAACAGTTTTTCCAGGATCCCCTACCCTGCCCTTAAACATCTGATTTCCTGTATGATTTTCTGCAATTAATATGGTTTAATCACAAAGTTTTTAGATTCAATAATGAATTTAAAGGTTGTGTTACACACTTTCACTTAAACCTTGCTGTTAAATAAGTTCAGTAAGCTTTGATTTGCAAACATTTTAAATGAATAATCTGCTTTTAAGTACGCCATTCTGTTCACACAGCAACTGTTGGAATATTTCTTGTAACTCTCAAACATTTATGTAATAAAATCAAATATTTCTGAAAATTTCAGGATTTGATAAAAGGAAACAAAGCAGCACGATAAATTTCAAAGCTGTGAGAAGCTGCCTTCCCTCCAACTCAAAGGAGTAAAGTCCAGTTTCCAGTCATCGGGGTTGTTTTTCAGAACAGACAAAAACTGCGATAACACTGAATAAAATAATTGTGTTAATCAATGAAAGTGATAACGCACCAATGTACCCACCCTAATATCAACCATTCCACATTTTACCTTGAAAGCTGAGTTTTATTTGACTAATTGACCTGATCAGACATTCAGTTCAGATTAATCAATTGCAGATATTGATCAAACAGTTGAACACACAGATGTGCCACAGAGTGACACATCTTCACGAGTTTCAAACTCAAACCAATCAAACTGCAGCTGCTGTGTGTGTGTGTGTGTGTGTGTGTGTGTGTGTGTGTGTGTGTACCTGGCAGCGTGATGCTGTGGACGATGGGGGTGATCAGAGCCTCCCAGCAGGTCCGACCCAGAGCTTCAGCTGCTTCGGCATCTGGCAGGAAACGATCTGCAAACATCTGCTCGTGTCTCAGAGCGCTGTTCAACCTGCACACACACATTCGTACGCTGATGTCCTGATCTGAAACATGGCCGTCACATCAATAATAACGCGCCGCATGTTGTTACCTTTACCACGATCAATACAATAAATACAAGCTGATCTGTTTGTGTTTTGTTTCCCTTTTCGGTGACGAATTAGAAACTTGTGCAGAAAAGTCATGAATGTTTTTATTTTCATCCACTGAGACCAGGATATTAAAATCTGTGTCATCAGGATATCAATAATATTAAATGAGCTGGTTGGTTCTGAAGGATTTGGATCTTCAGAACAGACATTGTTTGGTATCAGAGGTGTCGTCATGGAAACTCGTACTTGTTGAAGAGCTGCAGCAGCTGCGTCTTGTCCTCCACCACCTCCTGACACCAGGTGTGGGCCTTGGTGCTGTAGAACAGGTACGTACGACAGCACAGCTGCTCCTTAAACACGGGCCAGAACGTGGGCTTCGGACCCAGAACCTCGAAGCCATGGACCCGGGTGTCAATCCCACCCTGTGACACAGAGGACGGGCGTCAGGACGCGACAGGAGAACAGGAAGCTGATGGAAGCGGAAGCAGACTCAGTCTCACCTGCTGGCATCTCTTGACCCGGATCTGGATGATGGACCAGAACCTGGTCATGTTCTCCAGTAGAACCACACGGCTGGCGGAGGGAGCCACGTTTACCTGCACACACGGAGCAGGGTTAGGATGCGAGCCTGGTTCTGTAAAGTTCTGAGCTGAAGCGCAGACTCACAGTGTTGAGCTCCGTGTTGATGTTGGTCGGGTCGTCTCCTCCCAGAACCAGGATCCGAGCCGGCATGTAGCTGGAGTCCTCGCTCGCCACGAGGATGGCGAGTTGTCTGAGCAGAGAGACAACATGGCATCAGACATCAGTACAGTGTCATGACTGCACCTCATTTCAGAGCAGAGCGACGCTCTGAGAGCAGAAAATGATTTCTGCAGAAAGAAAAACAAATAAATTCTGTGCAGACAAAATTAATTTCAGTGTTTGCTTCCATCTCACACACCTGCGCACACACTCAGATCATTTCTGTCCAACAATTCCAACCAATCACAGGCTCAGGCCAAGTCATCCTGATTGGCTGCATCGCGATAACACTGGAAAAGAAAGTTCAAGAGGAGCATTGGTTCTCTTCTTGGCTTGTACGATCGTTTCCAGTGTTATCATGATGCAGCCAATCAGGATGATTCTGTCAGAGCTTGTGATTGGTTGGAACTGTGGGACATTTATCACACTGCAGCAAGTCGAGTGAGCATGCTGACAGAACTCATGACACGGTTCGCTCAGAACTAGGGATGTAACAATAACCGATAAAAAGGTTGATCAGGATATAATTCCCAGATTATCAGTATTACCGTTTCAGATTTTAATTATTGTAAAGCTGGGATTATCGCATTTTGAAAAACTCAAAGTGATGCTGCTCATTGCCAGGAGAAGCACCAGCCGTCCCTCAAACACATCTTACAATGTTTGGCCTCTGAAAACATGGTTGAAGGCACAGAAGCTACCGCATGGAAGCTCGAGAGATGCACCGATTGATCGGCAACCGCTCGCAATCGGCTGATAGTGCCCCTATCGTTCTCCAAGATCAAAGCAAGCCGATCCGATGACGTTTACAGTAACTACAGCGTTTTGGTGTTTGATGGGCGTAACGCGCATCAGGCGCGGGAGACTCCGGTGAATCTCTTCACTCCACGGAGACAGTGAAGGAAGAACTGCGATTTGCGTCCGGTCCCGGGTTTCCAAATGGCGGGTTGATGATCTGCTGTCCGGATGGGATTAAATGGGCTTATAATGCTGTACCAATGCAGGGCTGCAGGCAGTTAAGCTGGGCCAGATCAGACGAAAGCTGCGCCATTGTCGGCGTGCAATCATCCTCCACCACACTTGACGCCGTGATGCGCAAGGCTCTGCCATTCATGCTGCTTAATCAGAAGCAAGTTCATCAATAAAATCATAATTTTATTATATTATTTTGGCTATAGCCTGTTTATGTTGCAGTTATAGTTTTTTCTTTAACAGAAAAGTTGCAGTATCAGCTCCAAGTTTATGTCGAGAGATAATGTTGCAGTTCCACATAAGTCATTGTTCTTATTCTCATTTGTATAACCTCTTTTAAATTTATTTTTCTACAAAAACCTTGTAGCTAAACTCCAAATAGTGTCTCTGAGAAAGAGCCTCTAGAGAGTGAAATGTTTATTATAGCGCACGTTGTGTGTTATGTACATAATCCATTCTTTATTTTAAGATTTAAAGGCGCTGTACCTGATTTTGCACATTTTCGGACCGTGAGCGAGGTGAAGTGTAGTTTGAACTGTAAGCCCCGCCCCTAACTGTTTCTCCCAGTGAGAAACCCTCCTTCTCTCGTTTTTCTTTCCTCCCACTCAACATGCACGAAATAATGTGCACGTTTCATACTCGTGCACAAAGAAACTCCAGAGAAAACTTGCATCTTCCAGTGAAATTACTGTTTTGGTTGCAGTAAATGGCTGCGGATCAGCTAAATGACATTTTCTATCATAACCGGTAGTTTACCGTAACTACAGTTATGTAAACAGATGCACAGTCATGACAAGTTATGATGTTATAGGCGACGTTACAACATGACAGACTGATAAAGTTTCTAACCAGTCCCTTCGAGAAGCAGTGATGTAAAGCTTCGTCGTGTTACGGTGTAAATATCACTATTATATACGGTAGACCAGCAGAGGAAGCGCCAGCACCCGAGGACGTAAATGTTACTGAGAGGAAAGTTGTTGAAAAAATACGTGTCCAGGCGGACTTCTAGTCCACATTCAGTCCGAGGCGTCCAGCTGCTCTCTATCTTCAGTACAATCGACTGAGAACACAAACTTTATTCCTTCTTTGGTCTCTCCTGCGTTTCAAGTCTCTCTCCTCCTCAGTTTTGATGCTTTCAGGCTGTTTTGCTGAGGTATCGCCAATTTCTCTTCGGCAGACACCATGCAGTTCTGTTTACAAGTGCTGCCGTGCACGCGCGAGAGGAGGGCGCTCATCGTTAGAAAACGCTGTTAGTGGCTGATGGGAAACCAAAACTTATGTAGAACGAACCGCATTGGCATGAAGAGAGCGTCACACCATCCTTAGAAACCTAAACTAAAAAGGCCTGGATTCATGCATATACGCAATCAATGAGTGATTTATTTTTATGAAATTATCTCTTTTAACACACATTATACCGTGTAGAACGTATTTCTCTGAAAGAGACTAAAATAAAATCAGGTACAGGGCCTTTAATTCTTTTTTTCCACAGAAAAACAAGGTTTATAATTTACAACTTGCACCAACTTTAAGAGAGTGAAATGTTTGCTGTTGTCTGTGTTGGTGTGCTGCACATGTTGTGTTTTGTACACATAATTATTGACACAAGAAAGCTTAAGCTCATCAGTAACACTTACTCTATGTAAACTGATTCCAAGTTGTCTCTGAGAGACTCTGCTAGTGTGTGAAATATTGCAGATTGCCTGCAATAAAACTGTGGTCAATTCATGAAAATTTATCATCTCCTAATTGTTATATATCTCCCCCATATTATTTTTTTTTTTTTTTTTTTTTTTTTTCTTATATACTTTATTTACTTAATAACATAATGTCCATGTTACATACATGAGACAACAATATTGGAGAATTTATGGATTTGACGCTGTGATCGGTAATTGGCAGATCCTGCTTCTGGTAATCAGTGTTCGGCCCCCAAAATCCTGATCGGTGCATCTTTAGGAAGCTCTGAAGATTTTTTTCCCTTCTAAAAGGACAAAGTCTGAAGTCTGGATGATTTTTAAGGATGCTGGGAGGAAACTTTTTATTTATTTATTTACTAATGGTATTATTTTAATGTTTCTGCCACATCTAATATGGTAGTGTTGCTGTGATATGAACATGTTTTTTTTTTTACTAAGGTTCATGAAACAGTTCAAGTTTCCTTTCTGGACCAGTTCTTCTGAAATCTGTAAGACTAGATTAAATCTTGAGGTCTGAATGTGAAGAAAAGTATTCTTGGTTCTTATCTACAATATTGCATAAAACGATGAACCCTCATATGGTCATAAGATGCATCTTCAATGCTCATTTATATGTTTGATGTCTACATGTTTAATAGATGTGCAAAATTTAACAGATGTGCAAAAATCATTTGTTGCCCTCAGAAAGAACCAGCACCATATGTCAGCGGCTCTGAGGGGTCAGGTTGGTACAGGAAGACCGAGGCCCCGCCCACCTTGTGACCCGCCTACCTGATGACGACACCTTTGTGCATGTAGATGTTGATGAAGTGCGACCCGGTGCAGCCGTTGGACTCCCAGTAGGTTTTGGGGTTCTTGTCGGTCAGTTTGTTAGCTCGATGGTGATTGGACGAAACCTCCACCTTCTCCCAGCATTTGTCCTCCTTCAGCTCCACGCTGGAACCTGAACGCAGCACCGGGTTCAGAACACGTCATCAAGAACACAGAACTTCACGAAGAACGGGGACTGACCTTGGCACAGGTTCCGCAGGAACACATCGAAGAAGGGGATGTTGATCGGCTGGTGGCTGCGGCGATGCTCCTCGATCTGACCCAACACCATCTTACAAGAGACAGCAAGCACAGCAGGTGACGGCCAGCTGGGAGCAGAAGTTATCCTGTTGCTCGTTACAAATATTCTATATGACATTTCTTTATAAGGCATTGATCAACCAAAGTAAGTTGTTTCCATTGACATTTAAAACAATATTTAGGAGCGTAGTCATAAAACCACGGTATACACTTAATTTTTTGCTAAATGTTTAATTTCCAAGATGAGATTAATAAAAAATTTTAAATGTTACTGTGCAAGAAGAATCCTGCTCTTAAAAAGTAGTTTGTAAACCCGGTGTGTTTTTTTTTTTCAGATGCTGAAATAAATGGCAAAATGCCAAACGAGACCCTGTAGATGATTCATAACGAGATGCAAGAGAGAGCTCAGAGCCGCTAAACATGCAGGACAGTTTCCCAGAGTTCTGCAGGAAAACAGAGGTCTACTGGCTGGTTGTAGACCAGAACCTCCAGAAACCATGGGCGCTTTCGGACTGTAGGAACCTTTTGGAGTTCCTATAACCTTTTCGGGAACCAGGCATTCGGACACATAGGACATATAGGAACTAGGGACCTCGGTCCTCAGTTCCTAGAACCTTTTTTAGCTCCTACTCCGAGGCAGGGTCTTTTAGGGTTCCATAGGAACTTAAATATATAGGTGTTTGGTGATTGGTAGAACTGGAAAGCTCCGCCCCTTGCGTGATCTCCGCTTCTTCCAGCCCCACCATATTTAAAAAGTCTCACAGCTGTTTAACTGTTTACCGAGATCGTAATAACAACAAGAACTATTACAATAGGAGTGTACCAATTCATTATTAAATCCATCACAATGGTGCACGTCCCGAATCGATAACTACTTTGAAATGTCCAAAAGCAATTTCATATTAATTTAATGACCCAAATACAGCTGCAAAGTAAAGCAGTAGAATCTGCGGCTGCCGCCCGGACACTTTAGTGGACGAACCGGGCACTTGGCGCACTTTGACAAAAGGTAAACAAGGGAAAGGAAGGGAAAGCTGGTGAGTTCGCTTTTATAATAGCTTTGAATAAAAGAGATGGAAAACCCAAATACAGTTGCAAATTGTGTCAGTACAGTCTGCACCACTTTAGTGAACGAACCCCGGTCCGTCCACTAAAGTGTCCAGGCGTACTTCAACTAAAGACGTTAGTACGGCAGCTTTCCAACGTGGGGGCCGTTCCATTACATATGACCGTGATGATGGAAAGCTGGTAAGCTAGCGTTTATAATAGCTTCGAATAAAAGAGATGAGAAACCAGTTTTGTATCAGATGATCTGGGGCATAAATTTGTCTCTGTCGCAGCGATTGCATCAAACGTGGTTCCTAACAAGTTCCTCCCTCATGTGCGATCGCACACGGAAGGCGAAGGGTCGTTCTTATAACTAAACTCGGGACGCGTAGTTATAGGAACTACGTTCTTAGAACCTCTCTGTCCGAATGCGCCTCATGAGTTTTGGGGCATTGCTCCAGTGGAGAACACAGAGCAGTCATCCACAGACTCTCCTGAACTGATCCCGGGTCAGGTGTCCGTACCTGGATGCAGCCGGCGAGGACGCTGGTGGTCATCTTCTTGTAGAGGCTGGCGTACTTCTCGCAGTCGGTGATGAGGTCTCTGAGCTCAGTGACCAGAGGCAGGTTGGTGCTGTGTTTGTCCAGAGCTTTCACCAGAGCCTCTTTGGTTCCCAGACGACACATGACCACCGCGTAGTCTTTGTTGAGAGAGGCCAGGCGGTACAGGAAGCGGATGAACAGCTGCACCACCTGTGGATGATCACAGCATGTTAGCTCACGCCAGCAGGTGGACGCTGAGACCTTCTGAGCTCATGCTGACCTCTCTGTCATTGATGAAGGCCGTCATGGTGGACAGGCAGGGCTCGATGCTCTCGTGCCAAGGCAGCTCGTCCTCCTGGTAGTTGTCCAGGAACTTGTTGAGGATCCTGCAGAAACAGACGGCCAATCAGACAAGCGTCATCTCCACAACATCATCACTGTCATGACAACGGAGGTTTCAGGTACCTGAGGATGGACAGCTGGACGGCCCGGTCTGCTCTGTGCTGCTCCATCAGGCGAACCAGGTCCTGGTAGGTGTCCCGGCTGCGGGTCACCTGCACAGAGAAGAGACCAACACTCAACAGCTGCTTCTCTGCAGGCGTCTCTAAACGTTTACGGAAACCTTCCGAGTCTTCCTCTAAGCAAACCAAAGAATACACAGACTGATACAGATTTTTTGGGGCCGATACAGATATTTCCTCATCAGCCTCAGCCGATACGAACCTGCCAACATTTGGTGCCGATACTGCATTTGACTTCCAATGAATACAATGAAAAATAATTTTACAACTCTTTTCATATAAAAAAGAACAAAGCACTTCAAATACATACATGAAAAAGAAAAAGTGCACTTGTGAACAAATATTAAATAGAAACAATAAACTTGTAATAAGTGCATACATAAAAAAAAAAGGTTTCTCAATCCTGGTCCTCAGGGACCCCTGCCCTGCATGTATTCCAGGTTTCCAACTCCTTCACACCTGATTCAGATTATCAGAACTGCTCATCAACTTCTTTGCAAGACTGCCAACGAGCCTTTCATCAGGTGTGTTAAAATAGGAACATCTTGAAAGCCAGCAGGGGAGGGGGTCCCTGAGGACCAGGATTGAGAAACACTGGTCTAAATCATGCCAAGAAGGTGTATCGGCCGATGCAGATACCAGCAAAAAAAAGAAGCAGCAAATATCGGCTGGCAAATGTATCGGTCCATCCTTACCAAAGACATGAGATAAAAACCCGTCAGAGTTTCATTATTGGATTTAAACCAATTTCTCATCCTGTTTCTTCTGACAGGCCCGGATGCCTACAAGAGCAGGAGGTTAAGAAGCCTAAAACACACATTCTCAGCCCATCTCATCTCATCTCATCTAACTCATGGTGGCCATTACTGCTAACGGTCCATGTTGTTTATGTGGTCCACAACCAGGCTCTGTGTTACACTCCTATGCTCAGGGTCAAAGTCTGGACCCCAGACTTGCGCTCAGAACCTGCACCTCAAGCTCATTACATTCTCTGCGAGAAGCGAGCACTTTGTTCTTGCCCTCAAGGCTGCAAGAACGAGAAAAAAGTCAATTTTTCGTCAAGTCAATACATACTCAACAAGAAGCTCTGCGACACGGGGAGAGGAGGGGCGACTGTTCACCCACTGGTTATACATTTACAATAAACTTCGTCTGAGGCAGGATGGAGTTGTGCACGCGGTGGTGTCCGTGTATTTAAATGTCACGTGTGTAGTTTAAATTTTTCTACTTTCTCACCATCAGCTGTTTATTAAAATTATCCATTCATGTCGCATCTGTGGAAATGCGGAGGTGACAACTCTCTGCGTCTGTGTTAAACCCCGCCCGCCTCAAATGTCCGACCGATCACACAATACTTGTCGGAGCTCCCCAAGAAGAAAGTTCTGCTCGGCCGAGGGGTCCAGAACAAGCCGCAAGCCGTCTTTAAACACGTCTAAAAATCAAATCTCAGATTTCTAGTTTTTTAAAATTTGATTCACAATTTTTTTTTCTTCCAATTTTCCTCCCTACATATTAAGGAAAACAATAAGTATAAACGGGAGACAACTTAAAACAAATTTTGCTTTAATTAATCAAAAACAAGACAAATGTAACCTCCATTTCTGGGATGAATAATAAATAAATGAACTCCTTGGAATCAAAGTCTTCGCTGTGTTTTAAATCACACTTTATACTTTCACCGGTAGTCATGTGGTCGCTTGCTGTTGCTGTTTCATGTGTGCTATGATGTCGTCACTTGCCATCCTGCAATGTGAAAGTAACGCGATGGAAACTCCGGGGAGCCAAAAATGTGCCTTCACACAAAAACTCGATTTACTTATTTTTTAAATCCCCTGCAACAAAAAATGTGAATTCATTCATTCAATCGATTTTTTGCGCAGGCCTATCTGAACCAGAAACCAGTAGAAGGAGAGAGGAAGTCCTGCAGGTGTGTGTACCTGGCTGCGCTCCTCCTCCAGCTGAGAGGTGTCGTCACATAGAAGCTGCTCCAGAGTCTGGATCACCTCTTTAGTTGCTGTCAGCTCCTTCAGACTCACCACCAACATCTGCAGCTCCGTGTCCTTAAAGTCCAGCTGCTCCTGACAGTCTGCGCACACACAAACACACTCAAGTAAACACACACACGTTTGCATTTTCTTAGTGGGAACTGAGTTGAGTCCTCCAGGCCGAAGTGAAGAGCGTACCTTTGCTCTCCAGCTTGTGCACCATGGAGATGTGGTTTAGGGCGATGATGGCGAGCGTGGTCTCTGCTCTGGACAGCGCCAGACACTTTTTGAGGACGGCGGTGACGCCGCAGGCCACCAGCTGCTCTGCCAGGCTCTTGTGGCTGGAGATGAGCATGGTGATGACGAGCAGCCCGTTTCGCACCGACAGCATGCAGCTGCAGAAAGAAGCTCGGGTCAGAATGTGGCTGTCAGAGAACAACCTGAACCTCCGGACCAGACCTACCCTTTGGTCTTCAGCATGAGCTCGATGGCGGCGGGGATGGCGGCCAGGAGGCCTTTGGAGCCTTCCGGCGTGGCCGAGCCGATGCTGGCGAAGATCTCCAGCATCATCTGTGTGCCGGACTCTGAGAGCGGGACGCTGCTGCCGACGCTGCGCAGGTCGTGTTTGCCGGCTCCGGTGATCACCTTCAGTGTCTGAGAGGAAGAGGAGACGCCCATCAAACACAGGACCACCAGCAGCAGAACCAGACTGGACCGGAACTGTTCTCACCGCCAGGGCCAGCTGCTGCACGTGTGTGACGGCGCAGAACTCCTGCATGCACGACAGGATGGCTTTGACTCCGCCCTCCGTGGCGAAGGAGACCCTCCACTCGTACTTAAGCATGAGGAGGTGCGTGAGCCTGAGCGTGCTGACCACCACGTCTTTGGAGGACGAGCCCAGCAGCTCCACCAGCAGCTTCAGAACCTTGTCCCTGTCAGAGACAACACGCCAACGTTACAGGCTGCCGGCCAAAGTTATTATAGTTAAATAAAACTAACGAAAAAATGAAAACTAAAATGGAAAAACATTTTTGTTAACTGAAATAAAAAGAAACAGTTTTTAAAAAACGATAACTGAAACTCTATTGGGTCTTTACAAAACTAACTAAAACTAAAATTATTTCAAAAACCTCCTTAGTTTAAGTCTTTGTAAATTTGTTTAATACATGAGCCTTTTGGGTTGATATGAAATCTATTTCTATTTAATCTATTTACTCTGATCTACCGGTTTTATTCTGAGTGACTTTCTGATGATTTTGAATTTCACACCAGACAAATGCGTATAATTTACGAAGAAAAAACTTCCAAAACTAACACTGAAACTAATAAAAACTAAACTAAAACTAATTAACTAATAAAATAAAAACTAATAAAAACTAGCAAACCTGCTCCAAAAACTAACTGAATTGAAAAAAAAAGAGAAAAAACCTAACTAAAAACTGAAACTGGTCAAAAATCCAAAACTATTATCACCTTGCTGCCGGGACCACCGAAAAGCAAAAACCGAGTCACTTTACTTGAGGTTTCTCAGGAAGTCCTGGCTCTGTCTATTTCCTGGACTACGTGTTTCTCACCGAACGGTCTGAGCGGAGTCGCTCCTCATCGAGTTCTTCTCCTGCCCACTCTTCTCCTCCAGCAGCTTGGTGATGAAGAGGATGGCAGCCAGCTGTTGGGCCTGGTCAGAACTGGACCCCCCCTTCTTCAGGATATCCACCACCTCCCCCAGTTTCTCCAGCAACGTCTTCTTCCCCTGGACCCGTGGGTTGTTGTACGCTGCAGGGAGGAAGGACAGAATAGATGGTTTCCAGTTTACAAACATTGGCAGTTGCGCGCGCAACCAGGGGGCAAAAAGCCTGTTTGTACTGCAGTCTACGGCCAAACACGCACCCATATCATTCATAAAAAAGTAAAGTGACCTGATGAAACAAACAGATCGTTGTGTTTTAAATTATATTGTATAAATCTGTATTTTAATGACTAACAAAAACTACCGGCTCAGCGTTGCCGTTTCGTGTTTCTATTACCATCATACTAACTTGGCAAAGGAGTCATCACCCGGAAACGGCATTTTTCATGTTAAAACTAGGGTTGTCACGAGACTAAAATTTCAAACTCGATATCAATATCTAAAAAAATATTCAATACTCGATAGCATTTTCGATACTACAGGGAATAAAAAAAGAGACAAATCCTTAAAAGCATAAGAACATGACAATCTCTTATCTTATGCTAGTTGAATAAAATTGCAAATAAATGAAAAAAATAAACCCCAATATAATGCATTTTGACAATATTTTAAAGGTTGTCTGAGGTATTTTTTTACTATGTAAAACATCCAAAAATCTGAAAGCAACAATAGTAAAAATATACAAACAACAGTTTTTGAGGTAGTGCAAAAAAAAAAAACAAAACAAAACAAAAAAAAGTAACTTTGTGCCAACTATAAGAATGACAATAATAACAATGATAATAATAATAATAATAGCAACAATGACAGCATTTTTGGTTTGAGGTTAACACACTAAAAATAATTAGAACAATATTTTAAGGTATTAAACTAATACAAGTAGACAGCAACCCGTTCAAAACAGGAAAACAGTACTCGTTCATTCGTCTTAAAGTATTGGTGAAATGAAGGAGTTCTGCTGCAGATAATGTTATACAGAGACCCCCCCCCCGCTGCCTCCTTCACCCGCATTATACAGCCATCATACACAGACGGCCAGAAATGTGAATATCAGCCGAAGAAATTAGAGTGACACATAAATGTTACCGGTGAGTTCATACACGTATTCCTACAAATAAGGTCCAGGCTGCAGCCAGACGTTAGATGCTGCAGTCCAACCCAGAGGACACCCGTCCCCCGTCCCCACCCACCAGAGGACACCTGTCCCACCTTTCATCTTGTCCTTCAGGTCGTCGGGGTACTTGCTGTCGTCCTCTGTGGGCAGCTCGTTCTCCGTTTCCGAGCCGCCGGAGTCAACAGGAAGTTCCTTCTTGGCTTTCTTAGAGACAGAACCCATCGCTGAGGAAGACGAGGCTGAGGTTGATGAGGAAGATGAGAAGCTCGGCCCTCCTCCTCCTAGACCGGACGAACCCAGAGAGCTTTCAGCTGCAGAGCAAAGCAGAGTTAAACAGAGTTGTGAGGACGGACGTGCTCGGAGACATCCAGGTGGTGTCCTCACCCAGCAGCTCTTCATCCTCCAGACTTCCTCCTCCTCTCTTCAGGTAGTGTTTGCAGAAGGCGTGCGAGCACAGCAGGTCGCTGAGGCAGGACGACGGCAGCTTCTGCTTCAGGTAATGCAGCAGCTTCTTGGCCACGTCTCCGGGGACGGACAGGCTGATCAGAGACGATTCGTCCAGCTCCGTCTCCTGGACGACGGACGGATGCGTTACTGACAGAGTTTCGCTGGTTTTCAGGCGTCAGGTGTCGTTCCCTACCTGCTCCTCCAGGCTCTGCAGCAGGATGCCGTTGACCTCCTGCTGCTGCTTCGGTTCCAGCTTCTTGATGAAGAACAGGATCTCCCACCACTCAGCTCTGCTCAGAGCCGCCGGCTCCACCTGCAGCCCCTCCGACAGGTACGGCAGCGAGTAGAGGCCGCCGGGAGGCTTCGAGAAGAACGTCTGGCTCACTGAGGGACGGACAGACGTGATGAGGAGCTCAGGTGAAGCTCAGGTGAAGCTCAGGAGAGGTCCAGGTGAGAAGCTCAGCGTCTTACCTGCGGTGAGCTTGAGCGTCTCCGTCAGGGACGAGGCCTTCTCCTGCGTCTCCTTCTCAGACTGGCTGCTGCTGCCGTTGCCCAGAATCTCCACCATGTGCCAGTGGACCCAGTAAGTCCTGGACAGGGAGTTCCAGTACACCTGAACACAGCCCAGTCCAGAACCAGGAGGCATCAGAGTCAGAGTTACCTCATCAAACAAAAGCTGCTGATTATTACGCAGCTTTTCCTGATAATAAATCAAACAAATTCAGATTTCAACTAAAAACTAAAATCACATTCAAGTTGGAGATTTCGGGTCAAAGACCAACTGGTTCTGGGTTACAGAGTTTTGGTTGGTCTCCATCAACCCAAACCAGTTCTGATGTTTAGAGGTCCTGAGATCTGGGACCAGAGTTCCCACTGTGGGGGGGGGGCTCAGTTCAAACAAAAGCTAAAATCTATGAAAGAGAAACGCATGATGTCCTTGCTGGTTTCACGTTGGACCCGTTCAGCTGTTCAGATAAAAAAAATTTTTTTATTATCTTCAAATTTAGCATTTATAAAGCTGGATTTATTTCCAATAATCAAAAGCAGGGCGTGAATATTCATGTAATTTCAAAAGTTATTTCTCATCAGGTCTGAACTGTCAGGTTTCAGAAATCTGAAAGTAAATTCATCTTCACATTCAAAATGATTTAAGCTTGCTTTATTGACCATAAGCTAAAACACATCACTAAAACATTTTTTAACTTACAGGTAGTTTATTCCACGTCTTCACACAAACATGTTTACAGAGCTGGTGAATATTAAACGTTCGTTTGTTTTCAAAGAGAGAAAAGTTACTATTCAGGACTCGATCAATAAATTCAGCAAAAAAAATGTTTCATTAGTGTTGACAAGAAACCAGCACCAACGACAAAAAAAAAAGTATTTTAACTCTTCTACATTAAAGTGCTGTTATAAATATTCCGTCTTATGCATTTAATTTAATTTATTTATTTGTAAATAAGAAATCACTGTATTTGGCATATCAGATCTGCTTTTTTTTCTCCCCACTTATTTCACTTTCAGCATGTTTTTTGTACTAAATTTTTCATTTAAGGATGATTTAGTTCTCTTTTTTTTAAATGTAATATTAATTAAAAATTTCCCACACTGTACTTGACCAAGAAATGGTTACAGCCAGATGCTCTGACTCTGGAGGACCAGTGTAACATTGTATATTACATTTATACCATGGAAACAATAACGTTTTCCATAAGGATACAATTGGAGATATTTTAAGATGGTGGGATTAAAACATGGATTATTTAGGGCACCAGTCTTATGATGTGAAGCTTCTTCTCTGTTTTTATTAAAGATAAGAAATGTAGACATGACAGCTCGCCGTTCTAGAGTTTTTTTTTTTTCTTTTATGTATGTATGTTTCTGTTATTTCTGAATTGTAAATATAAAAAGGGGGGGTTGTCAAAACCCATAGGATCATCACTGTTACAATAGACTTGAGACAACACTAAACTATGCATATATAGAAATGTGAAATATGTGATTGTTCTGCCTATGGCATGGAAAACTGATTACCCTGTAAAAAATTTAATTGTAAATAAAAATATTAATCAAAATGTTTCTAATCGCATTTCCCATCAGCCACCATGACTACAAACATCCTCTCAGCCATGGCACCATCCCCGTCTCCTCACCTGAACTGGCGGCGACCCGTCGTTGCTATAGCGGAACTCCCCCTCGTCTCCGGCGCTCACCTCCTCGTAGTCCTCCAGCATGCGGACCATCATGCCGCTCTTCAGACTGTCCTGGATGTACTCCACGTACGCCGTGCGGCTGCCGAAGTCGGAGCGCGTCTTGAAGCCGTTTCCGGCCTTCTTCTTTGGCGGCGTGGTGGACGGAGCGGTGACGGTGGAGCTGGTGCTCACAGCGGCCGGTGACGTGCAGAATCGCGGCTGGAAGATGGACCTGAGGACCGGGCGGCACGCCTCCTCGCCCGGCTCTTCCCCGCAGGCCGCACCTCCACCGGGGTGGTGGGCGGAACCGTCGGGGGGCTTCCGATTCCGGTCCCAGCCCATCACTCGGACCAGCTCGGAGATCAGGTTGGCCATGGCCATGGTGAAGTCAAACTCTCGCTGGATACGGAGGAGCTCCATCTGGTGGGCGGAGCTAGAGGACGTAGCAGGGGCGGGGCTGGCATCCTGTCTGTCAGAGCTGGACTCCGCCCCCGCTGTGTTGAGTTTGTCCATCAGAGACGTGACGCACAGATAACGTTTCACCAGAGAGAACAGCAGCTTCCCGGGAATCTGTACAGAGAAGAAATCAAACCTGAGACACTTCGTTTGGTGCACTAGTGGACCCGATTCTGCCGCCTCGCTGTCGGCGCCACATCGCTTAAGGTCCAACATGTAAGATAACGGGCTAACAAATAAATGTATGGTGGGCATCAGTGACCAAAATTCCACAAGACATAAAGATGTCTTTATGTGTAGATGGACGAGTGGACCGTCTTCTTCAGGGACTGACAGTCCATAATTATTTTTGCTTAGTCATTTAAAATGTCTCCAGGTTCCAGTGTGAATGGTTTTTAGAAATTAAAGTTCATTGATCTTTGAAAGGTTGTACTTTTATTATCATGGCATTATCATATTAGTTGAAGTAAGTTTAAAAAGGAAAACACTGTTGTCTGACATAATATTATCAATTATCGTAATCATTTCCGAGACAATTGACCACACAGCAAATTATGACAGGCCGAGGCAAGCAGCGTTGGATTCCTTCATTTTCTTGGATGTAATTGAAACAGACACAACATGTTGCACAACTGCAGACCAGAGCCAATCAGAGAAGACCCCCCCCTTTCTGTGCCTTTAATGGGCTTTTTAACCACAGTGGTGTTCTTCCCAGAGCTGGAGTACAGACGGGATGAACACAGAATACCGTCAGATATTTGGTCGAATAAAAGTTTCCGCCTAAACCTGAGAAATGTTAAATGCACCAATATAACAAAAAAAAAATAAATTTTTTTGGACAAATTGACATATTTTTGGTCAAACTGTGGAGCAATGACGCAGCAGCCATTCCTCAGTTCATGTGGTTCTCTTAGTTTGTGTTGTTAGCTCAGGTAACACATGGACAGTGCGTAGCGACGTTCGTACCTGAGGCAGGTGGATTCCCTCGAAGGAGATGCCGTGCTCCTCTGATGACGTAGTTTCGGCGAACAGCTCCAGCAGAGTGAAGCGGTTATCGAAGTCCATGTGCTGCTCGATCCCGTCCTGCTGGCTGAGAGACAGGAGGACGTAGGCTCTGCTGCCTGCGGACACAACGAGACAACGTCAACACCTGCTGAACTTCAACCTCCAGACTGGAACCAAGAACCTTGTGTATGAAACGTGCACATGGAGGGAAAGTCAACGCACAGTTGAGCCCATATAAACAAAGGTGGAATGAGGGGCCAGACCTCAGGATGCAGCGGGTTGCCATGGCCACACTGTTGGTAGAGATGGTCCAATCAGGGCCCACTGGGACTGATACCGATCACCTAAAGCCTCACCAGAAATTACATCAAAAAAGTGGCTTTTTTTTTTTTTTAATAGTCACTGGAGGAACATGTTGGTAACTCTAAATAATGGTTCCACTACGTAGCTGCCAATAACAGTCCCTCAATACAAACATTTTGTATCAATTAGTTTCTGAGAATCAGTTTTTGGTCAATAGGGAGCCGAAGTAACGCCCCTTCCGGTGAGCCCTATGAGACTTAACAAACTAAAAAATATGACTGGAAGTCAATGGGGAGAAAATAGTTATCTTCTGATCCCAGCTGCTCCCTGTCCTGGATTCCAGATGTGTTGGATGTGGATTTAAATTAAAATTTTTCGTGCAAAGAAAAAACAAAATACTGTGAAGATTTCACATTATTTCAGGATTTACTTGAAGCTCTAGTCACAAGCAACATACGTCGCCAGCTGCCCGAGTACGCAACCGTTGCGATTTTACTCCGGCACACCACCCCTTTTTATTTGATTTTTTCCAAGAACAGGAAAGAGTATGGACAGAGGTGAAAACCATTATAAGTCAGGAAATCTTGAGTCTTTCCAGTACGTCGATGGATCGATGGCCAGTCTCGCTCATGCCCGTCGCAGGGAGCGACGTCATCACTTGCTGCGAGAGCTGTAGGCCACATACAGAGGCTTCAAGTAAACTCCGAAATCATCTAAAATCTTTGCGGTATTTTGTTTTTTCTTTGCACAAAAAAATTTCCATTTAAATCCACATCCAACACATCTGGAATCCAAGACAGAGAGCAACTGGGACCAGAAGATAATTATTTTCTCCTTATTGACTTCCATTCATATTTTTTTGTTTCATGGGGCACAAGTAGATGGGCGTGACTCCGACTCCCTATGCTACCCTGAAACCCCCCTCCCACCAATTACAGCTTTATTTATAACTGACTTTTCAGACGGGTTGTAGTTTGCAGGTCTTTCCTACGGGGACTGTGGTGTGTGTTTGGTGCACAGAAAAACAGTCAGAGTGAGCGCTCTCCTCTGGTCAGATCTTTGCTTCCTCTCCGAGTCCTGATGACTCATGGGTAAAACTCTCAGTGACTCCTCGCTCGCCCACAGTTTCTCCACATGTGAGATGTGACCCAAAACAAGCCTGAGAGCAGTGAGACTGCAAAAGGGATGAAGATGGAGCTCTCGCTCATCTTCATCCTCACTTTCAGAGCTTCCTGGTCCTTTTGCACACGAGCTGGCGCCAAGAAAATCCAAAGTTAATCCAGTCTGCAGAACTCTGAGCTTATAACAAGGTGTGGCCCAGTTTGTTGGCTGTAACTGGAGCGTCACCATCACCGCCCCGCTGAGGTTTTCACTTATTACTCAGATTCCTGTGATCCATTTCCTGGATCAGAAACTGTGTAGGCAGCTGGAATCTGGACCCAAAAAATCCTAATCTGGATTAGACGCTGATGTTCATTTACTACTAGTTCTGCTGATTTTTCTACTTTTTACCGAGAAAACAAACCGAACCTTTAAGTTTTTATTGGGAATATTTCTGACTTCTTACAGAAATGGTAAACACAACAACTCCTCGTTCTAACTGCAGATCACAGCAGAAATAAAAACATCAGAACCTTCTAGAATAAGAGGGAGTTTTCTACATGCTGGTCGGGGTGGGCAATATATCATCTGTGATAATGCTGGTAGTTTTTTTTTACACCGATAGAAAATGTAATACAGTGATAACATGATCACACATTTTAGGCGCGATGACTTTATTCAATCACACTTCAGCATCTGTTTCTCCCTCATTGACTCAGCCGTGACGGCTATAGTATATTGTTAGTGCCACAACTTCATAATCCTGAAAAATAAATCATTTTACATGGATTGAAGTTGTACTGCCACCTCACCGGGGGATAAACTGTCAGAAATCTGCGCTGCACGTGAATGCAGCGGCGACGGGGAGAGAGGCAGAGCACACAGGCAGGTAAACTTCTCAAGCATCTGACAAGCTTATTATGTGTGGAGTCCAAGGGGTCCGTTACACGAAGCAGGTTCAACAAACTCAGAGTGTAACCATGAACTCTGAGTTGATCTACCCGGAGACACGAAACTCTGAGTTTTCGGTCCCAGAACAGCTGATGTGAGTTGATTTAATCAACTCAGGGTGGTTCAACCCGGGGTTTTACACGTGCACTACCATGATAAAAAGCAGCATCAATGGAGCACCGATTTGACAAGTCACCATGGCAACGTAGATGCGAGGGCGGGGCTGCATTCGCCATTGAATGGAACTAGAACTTCTAAAGCTTTATATGGCAAACTGTTGCAAAAAAGAAAAAAAAAAAGAAACAGAAAGACAGCGTGGAAGAAGATTTACGTTTAAATGCTTTATGGAAAAAGTCATTATCACGATTATTTTAGTGAATATTGAAATCACGATTATTTAAATGATAATTTTTTAGTTATATGATGCATTTATTCAACAGTTCTGTGTCAAAACAACTTATTGATAATTTAGGCAAAATGTTCAACTTGAAAATAAATGCAGGCTACAAACATGAACCTTACAGCTGTTATGCAATGTATAATACATTAAATGAATGAAATGAATACAAGGCATGGAAAAGCATGAATGTATCCTAAACTGTGTATCCAGCTGTTCTGTAATTTCTCTACATTTGAAGAATAAAATAAATATACTTTTTTATATTTTAAAAAATATCCCAAAATAAACTTTAAGCTTTTGAGAGTAGGCTGTAGTAAGGCCGCATTGAAGGAAATGTATTGCACATGCGCATCTCTATTAGAAAATGTGGAAAGAAAAATGGCAAATAAATCGTTTTAACTCGATTAAATGAGTTTGGAGATTGTTTGACATTAAAATTGAAATCGGGATCAAATTTCGATTAATTGCACAGCCCTAACACATATTAATAATGTTAATATACCATGACGAAATATACAACTGTCGAGGTTTATCAAAAGTGGGTATCAGTGAAAGGATTTTACAGAGGCTCTGACTTCTCAGTAAGACATCAATATCGTCTGTGATATCGTCAGAGGTATTTTGGAAAATATGTTGTGATTTCATTTTTTGGCGAAATTTCCCACCCCTACATGCCGCTGCTAATCAAACAAGATCTCACGTGATTTCGTAACAGGATAACCAGCCCTCACAAGATTTTGTTAGTAAAAGTATTGATACAGTGCTTTTTATGATTGATACGATATCACCACACAAAATATTGCGATATATCGCCATATCGATATTATCTCACACCTAGTGTGAGATAATATCGTTCACTGTTCACTGCAGCTCTGGAACATCCAGATCACCAGATGATGAGTCTGAATTAACCACAAAGATAAAAACAGTGTGACGCCTCTGGTGGTGCTCTTCCACATTCTTCCTGGTGAGAGACCAGAAACTCAGGTTTCCCAGCTGTCCCTGAATGCAGCATCACGGCAGCGGTCTTACCTGCGTCGTGCGAGGCGAGCGCTCGCAGCATCTTCCCAGCGCTGCGTCTAGTCTGAGTCTCCTTGTTGCACAGCAGCTCCATCAGCAGGTTGAGGGCGCCCGTCTCTTTGAAGACGCCCACCAGCGAGCCGATGCTGGCGTACGCGCTCAGCACGTGGATGGTGTGCATGATGTTGATGGAGAAGTCGCTCTTTTTGGCCATCTGCTTCCTGGCTCGACACACCAGGTTCTTAACGTCCTCCTTCATGTCTGACAGCTCCACCTCGTCGAAGGTGACGTCTGCCGGCTGCTCGCCGCCGCTCCTCTGACCTCCGTCCGCCGCCTCGCTGCCCTGCTGCTTTTCCTGCTGCTGCAGGGGGCGCTGCGAGTCCGTCTTCCTCTTGCCCAGCAGGGTGGGGCAGTTGGCGTACACGTCCTCCGTCGACATCCACATCAAGATGTTTTCAGGTTTGGATTCTCCGGATGTGGAACTGCTGGACCCGCCCACGCCGGAGCTGCTGCTTCCCGTCCCACCTGCCTCGCTGGTCCCGCCCCCAGAGCTGGACCCATCGTCGATGGTGACGAGGCACCAACGAATCAGATACTCTGTCTGACCGTCATGGATGCGGCGCTGGCGAATCAGCTCCTCTGGATACGCCTGCAGCCTCGGGCCGAGCTGGACCAGCAGGTTCCCATTGCGGCGTTCGCCCACCATGGTTGCTATGGAAACATAAGAAAACATTAAAAGAGATATCTCAGAGGAGGGAGATGATCTTTTTGATTCATAAAGTAGAGATGTGAAGACAAACTTCAACACAAAGTGTCAGGTTTATCTGGACATTTCTGATCTGAAGTCAGATCTTTTATATCTTTTTATGGATTCAACTTCAGTTTGTATGATGAGGTCAGTCAGTCCAGGTCAGGATTACTACACACACGGAAACGTACACGCATCTACAATTAAAATACCATCTAGTAGGGATGCACCGATGCATCGGCTGGACATCGGTATCGGCCGATGTTTGCCTTGTTAACTGCCATCGGCCAATAGAAATGACATTTGCCGATGGCAGTGGCTGATTATTATATAGCATATATATATATATATATACATATATGCATAATGATTTACATGTGTCATCAACACTGTTCTTAAGAAAAACTATTTTTCCCCCTCTTTTTTGGGCGGGTGGGGGGAGATACTGGTAGAAGGCATCCACGCACTTTCCTCAGTAGAGAAACGAAGATGGCGGCGGTTGTGTGGCAATATTTTACCGTTTCAGAAAAAGATCAGCGTTACGCAGTTTGCAGTACATGCAAATACACAAATAATCTTCTCATTGAGTATGTTTTTGTTTATTTGGCTAAAACCACTCAATTTTGTTGGGCAATATACTGAAGCATTCTTTTTAGTGATTATCAGTCCCAGGTTTGTGAAAAGTTTTCAGAAAAGAGCTTGTTATAACTAATGTCAACCGCAAAGTGACATTAAAGTTTGTTTCTGTTTCATAAATTGGTCTGATTGAATTTGTGCTCATTCAATGATAGACTGATGAAGAGCTGAAAGACTTGTAAATTTCTGTGGCACAAAGGAAGTAATAGATAAAAATAGAAAACATCGGCCATCGGCCAAGTTGCTATGTTAAACATCGGTATCGGGCCAGACTTTTACAATCGGTGCATCCCTACCATCTAGATCGTGACAAGTTACTGCACTTATAATGTGAAAAAGATTTTCAGTTTCAGATACCTGCGATAAATATTTGGTGAATCTGTTGATCCATTATCATTTGCAAGTTCAAAAGCAAACATGTCAATTAAATCAATGCAAGTAAATGATGAAAAGTAAATAAAATAACACTTCTAAACATAAATCACATTTTTTGTAGGGGAATACACACACACACATACATATATATATAGCTATATATATATATATAGACATATATACATACATACACACACAGCTCTCTAAATTAACACCCACTCACCCTCCATATGCAGGTTAAAATAGAATTTGGCAAGTAAAAATAAAAACTTTCAAGCTTCTTTGGGCGGTGAGGAATGAAGCAAGTTGCTTCTCTTTTTTTCCCATCTCCCAGTCGCCACCACTACTTTTTTTTCACTACTTTGCTTTTTTCGTTGCATTCAGGCAAAGAAGATCAAAGTTGTATAGAAACAATGTAAAACTACTTCACCTCTGTACTTCAGTGGTATACTATATTTTTAAAACCTATTATTTCTGCCACAGCTGTACATGGCTCTGCTGCCAGGTTTGATCTGGTTTTAGTGAATCAAAGGATCAAGCTGTCTACAAGCTGCTCCAATAACCCCCATACTACCAACGGCCTGCACCCATGTTTCCAAACAGCGCTACTCACAGAGATAATGGCAAATACAGATTTTTAATAGAGCGTCTGTAATAACTCTGGACCCCCGATGGCAAAAATTACTAAATGTAAGCTTGTTAAGATTTCAAAAAGTTGATAAAAAAGAGGATAAAGAGTTTAGAAGCCCCCATTCTCCAACAGTGTAAGCATTTATTAACCTTTATGAAAGCACAAGCAGCCGCTGTTCTGACAGCAGCTGTGACGGTGCAAAATGGTTGTTGTAACCAGCCACTAAAGGATCTCGCTGCTAATTAATGTGTTCGCACGCCACTACGCGGTCAGGAGCATGAATGCAATCTGTCAAAATGAAGGACAGCCTTCATTTTTGATACCCGTTTTAGTTAAAGTGATCCATTCCGTGGTGCGTTCAGTGTGTGGGTCACTGGGGGGGATCTAATCACTTTTGTTTTCACTAGGGCTGACAAAAAATTAATCCTAAATGAATCCTATTGTCAAACAAGAGATGTCCTTTTTAATTACTACTGCTATATGCAGAAAATACATTAACTTTTGTTTTACAACTTAAAGGCTAAAACCAAGCTACACATCCAGGAGTATTCCAGGACTCAGACCTGAATTTCAGCTTCACATTAGGACAGTTGTGAAGTCAGCGTGTGAGGACGTATCAGCAACATTCTGGACTAAACTGCAGCCATCTGAAGGACTTTAGGGAGACATGTAAGGACAGGTTTTCAGTAGTTTAGTCTACTAAAGATAAATGCAGAATTCCTGGTGATATACTTTTAACCCTAAATGTGTTCTAGAAGTGAAAAAGCAATGTAATTAATCAGGATTAATTTTTTGACAGCCCTAGTTTTCACATAATAAATGCTGATATGTGACATACTGGCCTTTAGCTGCCATAAGTTGAGGAAGAAGAGAAATGTTTTAAGTAAACACTGGTTTAAGAAGGGAATAAGCTTGTTTTCATGTATATTCCTGTCCCTGTCAGCCCGGTCAGCTTTTATTAATTAGCTTATTGACATAAACACACTCTCTTCAAAGGTTTGGGCACATTTCACATTAGATTCACTGAGAAAGTGTCCAAATTTTGACTAATATGGTAAATATGCTGCAATTTTCGCATGATCTGATTAGTCAACCAATGAACAACAACATGTGCAATAAATATTTTTATACTCAACAGTTGCTCCACGAGTTCTCAAAATTCAGAGAAGTCAAATTAAGCTGAAAGTTAGTTTTTGGTTTGCTACATCTTTAAAAAAAAAAAACCCCAGCCCAGCGGAGATCACACTGCCCTCATGGCCCCTGAACAAAGATGAGTTTGACAGCTTGTTGGTGGAAGTCGACCAGGATTCCCTGGTTTGCTGTGGACGTTTCCATGGACACCATGACAGACTTCATGCTGAGGTCAGTACTGTTCTAAGCATCCTCTCCTCAGGAGGACCTGGAACTGTCTAACATCTGAACAGGGAACTCGGTGTTGGTTTACAACAGCTGGATTTGTCCGGATGTGAAGTGTAACAGTTAATTTTCGGTTTTGATTTCCAGCGTAGCCGTTACTTTTAGAGGAAGTGAGCGCGTGTCCCCCACGTGTTGCAGCCTGGGCGTATTTAACGGTTGCTACTTCCAGCTCGGGTCCGTCTAATAACTGATGCAACTGACTGAGCACTGCGCTGCAAACAAGTCAGCCAGTTCCAACACCGACATGGAGTTATTTTTTATCGGCAACAGCGTGAAAAAAAAATGACACCAACCAGGAAAGACCGACTAAGCAACGTGGCAAACATCTACGTAGTATCCGAGTTAAAGGAAACAATGCTGCGTTTGAGTTTTACACTTAACTTGAACGCAACAAGCTAGCAGTGGCTAACGGTAGCTAGCATGGGAAGCTGAAGTTGGCTTCAGTTTGACAGTTTCCGATCACACCACGAAGAAATTAGCATTTCAGCTTTTCTTTCTAACTCAGACGTTTCAAACAGAAACCAGACTTGGAGAGCTGCATCTCTTATAAACGCCTTTTCCCCACCGTCCAATGACTTACTATCTCAAAACTCTTTTTATTCCCAGGAGAACTAAGCAACATATCAGATGCTGAAACAGACATTTCATGGGAAATATTGCAGATTGTGAATCTGATAGCAGCAACAAGTCTGTAAAAAGTAGTTCCAGGTTGATGTTTACTATCTTGTAGCATCCCGTCTTCTTTTAGCAACTGTCTGTAAACGTCTGGGAAGTGAGGGGACCGGATGCTGGAGTTTTAGGAGAGGAATGTTGTCCCATTCTGGTCTGATGCAGGATTCTAGCTGCTCTACAATCCTGAACCTGGATGCCGGATTTCTGCTTTCATAATGCTCCAAATGTTTTCTATTGTTGAAGGTCTGGACTGCAGGGAGACCGGTTCAGCATCTGGACTTTTCTCCCGTTTCCAGCATGCTGCTGTGATGGATCCAGTATGTGGTCCAGGTCTTGCTGAAATCTGCAAGGCTTCCTTGAAAGAGACTGTGTCTGGATGGGAGCAGATGTTGCTTGAAAACTTTCATGTACTTCCCAGCGTTGATGGAGCTTCACAGATGTGGGAGCTGACATTGCCGTAGACACTAATGCAGCCCCATCCCATCAGAGATGCTGATAACAAGCTGGATGCTCCCAACCCTCTTCAGTCTGCAGGACATGGCCTCCATGCTTTCCAGAAACATCCTCACATTTTCATCCATCTGACACAGAACAGTTTCCACTTTCCTTAAGAGCATTTTAAATGAGCTTTGGTCCAGAGAAGATGGATGGTGGTGTTTCTAGATGCTGTTCACATCTGGCTTCTTCTCTGCATGATAGAGCTTTAAGCAGCATTTGTGGATTTTAGGATGAACTGTGTTCACAGACAGATTTCTGGAAGTCTTCCCGAGTCCACATACAGTGGTTTCCAGAGAATCATGTCTGCTTTTAATGCAGAAGATCACCAGCATCCAGCCCGGTCCCATGCGCACAGAGATTCCTCCTGATTCTCTCACTTTTGATGATTTTCTACACTGTAGATGGTGGAGCTTCAAAGTCTTCATAATCTACATTGAGGAACATTTTTCTGTCTCAGAGTGGTGAACTTCTGCATCTTTGAAATGCTCCTTTTATCAGTCCCTCCAGAAAGGGAGGGATTACACATTTCCCATTAAATGTATCAGATTCTACATCTGATATATTGCTTATGTTCTACTAGGAATAAAATATGGGTTGATGAGATTTGGTTATCATTGAATCATGATAATTATTACAGACAAGTACTGTGTTTAAACGGACTTGGTCCAAAGTGACTGAGATGCAGCAACAGTCCTCGTTCCTCCCAATCAGAAGCCAACTTCAGCGCTGAAGGAGGCAGTGGTCCGGTAGTGTTTTCATTTCACATTAGCAACACATACAGCTGCGCACGTTATCTACACAGCCACGTCTCCACTTCCCTAACCAGCTGGTTAACGACTTACCACAACAAACGTGACAAGCGATTAAATATTACAAAACAAAAATCCATACAAGCATCGTGCAAAAGACGTCACAACAAACTCAGTTTCAAAATCCCCGAGTTTAACGTCACGTTGACCTGCAGCCAACAAGAGCTCGACTCGGAGCATTTCTGAGTCACTTATAGGAACTGACCGGACCTTCTGGTAAATTCTGCCCCGCTGTCAGACCGGACTTCAGTTTCTACACCCAGACACGAGCTCGAGGGGACACACTGCAGAAAACCAGTTATAAAAAGCTGTTTTGGGGTCGGACTTTGTACCGTTTAAGTGGCTGCGGCTTCCGTTTGAAGATGCTAACAAGAACAATCTAAACTCATCTCAAACACGTTGCTTGGATTCACCGTTTGTTTCCCAAATGTTAGTTTTCCTAAATCCTCGGCTGTTGACGCGGAGTTTTGAGAGCTGCATGTTTACAATAAGTCGGGATGTCAGTGATGAGGAGCGGCTACGGGCCTGCCCCACGACCCGCGCGGCTCTGCCGGGGAACCGGCTCGCTGACGCACACCCCGGGACATATCCAACGGTTCCAGGTGAGGTGAGTCCGGCTTACCTGCCGTGTCGCAGACCTTCCCCCTCACGCGCACTTTTCTTTTCCGCCCTAACGTGTCGTTTCCCAGCCTGTTTCTGTATGTTTGGTGGCGTTCAGCTCCGAGCTTCTCGAAGCGCATCTGCGCACTGTTACCGGAAGCACGTCACCTACAGCTTCTACTTCTACGCCTAATTCGAAAAAGCGTTTAGTAGCGAATACAACCCAATTGCGCCCCCTGCTGTTTGGCCGCCTATTGTCATTGAAGAGGCCGGCAAAGATCCTTATTTTCTTCTTCACTTTTTCTTTGTCATCTTTTGTTTGATTTGATTTTAAATGTTTATCTAATCTTTTTTTTATACACCTAATTTTTTTTCATAAATTCTTGACCAGATGGGCAGTGCGATTGTAGTTTGCAGTATTTTCTTTTTATTACTATCGGTACCAATATTGATCCCCCCCCCCCCCCCCCCCCAAGAAAATCACATGATTGTACGGATCAAAGGATCAAACTGGTGAACATGAATAGGCAGACTTTAAATAAATTCTTATGAAATTTTCTAAAAGATATACACAGTATCTTATAAAAAAGATAATCTTACTAAGATGATTGCAAAAATGATTATACAATATAAAATGAATTATATTTCTCAACTGAAAAAGCATGTTGCGAAACTGGATTAAACCAGTAAAAAAAAAAAAAGTATATATATATAAACTTAACTGTAGATAGCACACTCATGTGGGATAACAGATACGAGATATTTATCTGTGATCATCTTTCCTCTTTGATACTGTTGTTTACCCACATTTTCCAGAATGAATGACATGCTGATGTTCTTGCTGTGTATCCTGGTCAGGTGCTCAAACCTGTTTATGGACTTCTTTCTGTCTTTCTTGCACATTTCTATTCTGGAAAAAAACAAAGTGACAGTGGATCTTTGCAGGTTTTTGTCTGCAGACTGCTGAAGTGTGTTTTGTGTATTTTGCATAAAAATCTCCAGCAATCAGAAATCTGACTGGACTTTGACATGAAAGACAAAGTAGAGAAAAAAAATTACATCAGATTTCTGGCAGAATTTAACAAAAATGACAGAAAAGTCACATCTGTGAAATTTGGGATTCGGATTTGAAGTGAAGATTGAGGATTGATTAAATGAAGGTGAAGATAGAGATGATGCTCTGCAGGACTTCTCGTCCCTGGTGATGCTGTTAAAGAGCACTGACATAACTTTTGGTCTGACCCTATTTTATTTATTTATTTCCATTATTTTTACAATTGTGTACCTTGATCTCCTTCCATTGCTTTTAATGGTTTAATGTTATTAGTGTTCTTTTTAGTTGTATTTGTACTGTTTTGACTTGTCAAGGGACTAAGAATGGAAATAAGCTTTGCTATAATCCTGCACATTTACATTTTATGTTCATTAATATGCACCATTCCTTTTTAAATAAATAAATAAACTCAAAAAACATCAGCCAGAAGCAGGAACAAATGGGCATGACGTGAACAAAAGCATAAAAAACTGGCAAAAAGGAAAAATAATGAAGATTTAAATCATCACAGTCCAACAGAAGTGCTCAGTTTTCACTCTGAGCCCAGACACACCTGCTGGATGTCACATGACACAATCAGCTGATGCACCTGGATGTGGTGCTCCTTCAACCGCAGAGGACCCCTCATCAAAGTGATGGAGGATGAAGAGTGATGAAGAGAAGGGAAAACAAATGAACCTGCTGTTCTGTGTCCTGACCAACAGAGGGTGCTGACGGTCCATCGTGCAGCTTATATGAACATATTACCCTGCCAGCATTTCCATGTGGGGCCCAAATGGGTCAAATTTTGGCTGCATATGAGGGACCCAGGGGGTTTGTCCACAGTTTCCCTGGTGGCCCCACCTGTGTTTGCCCATATAGCCAATAGGGCTTGAATTGGGCAAATTTGCAGATCTCATAGGTTAAGTTACATGGGCCACATATGTGGAAACCCACATAGGAAAACACAGGTGGGGCCACCATGGAAACCGTGGACAAACCCACTTGGGTCCCTCACATGCAGCCAAAATCTAACCCATATGGGCCCCACATGGAAATGCTGGCTGACACAATTGTCTGCCCAAGTTTTTTATTGATATTGATATTAGGGCGGACGATTATGGAAAAAATTATAATCACGATTATTTTTACTAATATTGAAATCACGATCAATATACACGATTATTCATTGATTCTATAAAGTGTTTATTGAACCACCAAAACCCAACTTAAAATATAACTTTTAAAAAACATACCGGAAATAAATTAGAAACAAGTAAAGGAGTAAAATAAGAATATTATTTAAGACAATAATAGCAATAAAAATGAATACTCAGTCTACATGCATTCCAGTTCTATACTCCCTGCAGTTTGCTTCCTATAACTCCACCAGTCTTTTCATTTCAGGATTAATTGTTTTTTTTTCGATTACAGTGTTTTTATGATTGTGAAAAGGCAAAATTGAAATCACGATTAAAATTCATTAATTGTCCAGCCCAATTATATTGAAAATTATAACATGAATGATGTGGCTGATAGCTTTAAAAAAAATTGTAAGTGCAGGACCTGACCTTGAAAGACAAATCCGTGATCCAGGGACAAATGAAAAACATTTAGCAGAGAGAAATCCTTACTCAGTGTTTCTTCATACAGTCAATGAAACGGAAATGTTGATTATAAAAAGATGTAAGAGCAAACAGTTCACTGACTGTAACGATACTGCTGTGTCATTGGTAAAAAGGGTCAGTGAAGGCATTTCAAAACCATTAACATTCATCTTTAATTTATCATTTCAAACCAGTTCATTTCCAAATAAAATGAAAATCCGAAAAGTCATATCCCTGATTAAGTTTGGAGACAAACAAACTATAGATCTGTCTCCTTATTACCACAATTATCTAAAATACTAGAAAAGCTCTTCAGCAACAGATTGGACACATTTTTAGAAATGCACTAAATACTTAGAGAATCAGTGTGGGTTTACGTCAAACAGTTCCACATCTATAGCACTGGAACTGGCCAGTGATAATAGACCACAAGCAATATGCTGTTGGGGTATTTCTTGACTTCAAAAAGGCTTTTGACACAACCAACAATGAAAAATTAATCAAGAAACTGGAAAGACATGGTATCAGAAAAGTGCTGGACTGGGTACAAAATTATTGAAGTTGGAGGCAGTCGTTTGTTAAATTGGGTAACTGCATCATGCTTGGATATTGTTTGTGGTGTCCCCCAGGGGTCAGTGTTGGGCCCCAATTTTTTCATTTTGTACATACGGTAAATGATACATGCATAATAACTAGAGTTTTGCATTGTGTGTTGTTTGCAGATGATACAAATATATTTTTGTTCTGGGGACAATTTACAAAAATTATAGGAGGACATAGCGTTCGAAATAATGTAAAAAAAAGAAAAAAAAAAAGGTTTGACAGAAATAGGTTATCACTAAATTGAGCAGGACTCATTACTACTCCAGTCAAAGTTACTAAAAAGTTTAAAAAAAATTTACACACATAGTAGAATATCAAACAGCTCAAATAATGTTCAAAGCTAAAAATAAATGATCACCAATAAATGTACAGATATTATTCACTATTCATGTGGGAGGTTGTAATTTAAGGGGGAAAATCAACTTTGTAATGAAATAATGGAACTGAAGCAGTGTTCAAGCATTTTGAGGTATAAAGATTTCTATCTTCAAGAGGTTCAGGGATGAGGGAGGTGTTGGTTACACCAAGTTTTATAGGGATTTTTGTTTGTTTGTTTTATTTCTGTTATTATATTAGTAGCTTCCATGTTTTCTTTGTGTGTGCATGTATAGCCTATACTGTATATGTGAAGGTGTATTAAGGGCTATAAAAACTTGCAGTACAGTAGGTACAGGTATGTATGAGTATGAGTTTTTATGGTGCTTGGATATGAATGTGTGTACTATACAGTCAACCTCAAAATTATTCATACCCTCCAATTAAAGAAGATGTTAAACTGACAGTAGTAATTCGTACAAGAAGCAACTAAAGAAACTAATAATAAATAAAAATTACAAAATTATCATTTAGTGACACAAAATACTCTATATTGCCAAAAGTAAACCCATCCAAATGATGGGAATCAGGTGTTCCAATCACTTCCATGGGCACATGTGTATACATGAAGCAGCTCGGCATGGAGACTCTTTTTACAAACATTTGTGAAAGAATGTGTCGCTCTCAGGAGCTCAGTGAACTCCAGCGTGGAACTGTGATAGGATGCCACCTGTGCAACAAATTCAGTCGTGAAATTTCCTCGTTCCTAAATATTCCACAGTCAACTGTCAGCTGTATTATAAGAAAATGGAAGTGTTTGGGAAGGACAGCAACTCAGCCATGAAGTGGTCGGCCATGTAAACTGATGGAGGGGGGTCAGCAGATGCTGAAGCGCACAGTGCGAGGTCGCCAACTTTCTGCAGAGTCGATCACTACAGACCTCCAAACTTCATGTGGCCTTCAGATCAGCTCAAGAACAGTGACAGAGAGCTTCATGGAATGGGTTTCCATGGCGATCAGCTGCATCCATCCATACATCACCAAGTGCAATGCAAAGCGTGGATGCAGTGGTGGAAAGCAGCCACCACTGGACTCTAGAGCAGTGGAGGCGTTCTCTTGAGTGACCAATCTTGCTTCTCCATCTGGCGGTCTGATGGAGTCTGGGTTTGCCAGGACAACGGTACATGTCTGACTGCATTGTACTAAGTGTAAAGTTTGGTGGAGGGGGATTATGGTGTGGGGGTGTTTTTCAGGAGCTGGACTTGGCCCCTTAGTTCCAGTGAAAGGAACTCTGAATGCTTCATCATACCAAGACATTCTGGACAATTCCATGATCCCAACTTTGTGGGAACAGTTTGGAGCTGGCCCCTTCCTCTTCCAACATGACTGAGCACCAGTGCACAAAGCAGGTCCATAAAGACCTGGATGCAGAGTCTGGTGTGGAGGAACTGGACTGGCCTGCACAGAGTCCTGACCTCAACCCCATAGAACACCTTTGGGATGAATTAGAGCAGAGACTGAGAGCCAGGCCTTCTGGTCCAACATCAGTGTGACCTCACAAATGTGCTTCTGGAAAAATGGTCAAGAAATCCCATTAACACACTCCTAAACCTTGTGGACAGCTTTACCAGAAGAGTTGAAGCTGTTCTAGCTGAAATAGGTGGACCAACGTCAAACTGAACCCTAGGGATTAGGAATGGGATGCTACTGAAGCTCATATGTGAGTCAAGGCAGGTGTGCGAATACTTTTGGCAATTTAGTGTATTGCTTTTGAGTTGTGGTTGAAAATAATAATTAAAAAACAAAAAAACAACCAAACAAAATTATCCTAGACACATTAGTCAAGTCAAGTCAAGTCAAATTTATTTATAAAGCACATTTAAAAACAACCTCAGTTGACCAAAGGCTGAACATAGAAATGATAAAATCAAAAATCAACAATAAATTAAGAGCACAGAATAGATAAAACAGCACATAAATAGAATACACATAAAACCACAGAAGAAGATAAACATAAAATAACATAAAACACATAAAAGCCAAAAAGAGATGCTCAGGCTGGAGGGAAGGCCAATGAGAATAGATGTGCTTTTAGTAAGGATTTAAAATGAACAATACATCTAATATTGAAAGGCAGACTGTTCCAAAGAACTGGTGCAGCAACAGGAAAAGCTCTGTCACCTCTGCCCTTTAGTCTGGTTCTAGGAACCGTCAGGAGCAACTGGTTAGTCGACCTGAGAGATCTGACAGGAGTGTGGGGCTTCAAAATATCAGAGAGATATGATGGTGCTGTGCCGTTTAGACTTTTAAATGCAAGCAATAGAATCTTAAACTGGATCCTAAATCTAACAGGCAGCCAGTGCAGAGAAGCCAGCACCGGAGTGATATGCTCACGTCGTTTACTTCCTGTCAGAAGACGAGCTGCTGAGTTCTGGACAATCTGTAAACGACGGAGTAAAGAATGTTCTATCCCAAAATAAAGGGAGTTACAATAATCAAGGCGGATAAAAGGATAAAAGCATGAATAGCCCTCTCCAGGTCTTTATAGGGTAGATATGACTTCACTTTACCCAGAAGCCGTAAATGAAAGAAACTAGATTTGACCACAGAACTAATTTGTTTGTCAAATCTAATACCAGAATCAAAAGTCACACCAAGATTCCTCACATACTGTTTACAGTACTGGGATAATGGGCCAATCACACTGACTTGGCCATCTAACATGTTGGGCTGACCAAAAGCAATAATCTCTGTCTTATCCTTGTTCAAAAGAAGGACGTTTTGTCCCAACCATGAATTTGCTTCCACTAGACAGTTCAACAGCATGTTAATGGATCCAGTAGATGATGACTGTACAGGTAAATACATTTGCAAGTCATCTGCAAAACAATGAAAGGAAATACCATACTTCCTAAAAATAGAACCCAGCGGAAGCAAGTACAAGGAAAAAAGAATTGGCCCCAGGATGGACCCTTGAGGGACCCCACAGCTGAGTGGGGCTGCAGCAGATGAAAACTGGCCCAGGCAGACAGAAAAACTCCTGTCTGCTAAATAAGACTGGAACCAGTTCAGGGCTACACCTCTGATGCCAACACAAGAGTCAAGACGAGATAATAAGATCTGGTGATCGGCCGTGTCAAAGGCTGATGTCAGATCTAGCAGAATCAGGGCAGCGGAGCAGCCCCGGTCTGCAGCCACAAGGAGGTCATTACAAACCCTCAACAACGCTGTCTCAGTACTATGAAACAATTTAAAGCCTGATTGAAATTTTTCAGAAATGCAATTAAGATCAAGGTAAGACTGCAGAGCCCCATTAGAGCACCTTTCCCATAAACAGTGGACCAAAATACCTGTCAATAGTTGTAGAAGTCTTTTTGAACATTAGAGAAAACACCTGGTTGCAGTGATTGCCTCAAAGTGTTGCGCAGCAAAATTTTAGCTTCAGAGCCTGTGATGTTTACTTTTTTTATTTTTTGTGCGTTTGTTTTTTATATTTCTTTCAAACCACAATTCAAAATCAATGTCAGGATTTTCATAGGATTTTCATTTATTCTTTCTTTTGTCAATTTCAACTTATTTTGTGGTTTTATTTTAATTGGAGGGTATGAATTATTATGAGAATGACTGTATGTGCGTATTTGTGTGTGTGCATATGTATGTATGGGTTGCCAAAAGATACAGTATATATAGAAGTATAGGTATATATGTTTAATGATATATATGATATATGATTATTTTAAAGTTTTTTCTTCCTGTTTTCTTTTCATATTCAAAGAAAACACTTCAAATGAAATAAAATAAACAAACTATATTATATTATATTATATTATATTATATTATATTATATTATATTATATTATATTATATTATATTATATTATATTATATTATATTATATTATATTATATTATATTATATTATAGTCTTTGTTTTATAAATTTCCACATACTGTGAAAGTTGATGACTAGCTACTCTGTGTGTAATAAATTACCCTTCAGGGAAAAAAATGTTTTTTTTAATTGGATTGACTCACAGAGACAAACAGGAAGTTTCTGTTTTCTCTCATCTGAGGAGCAAACCGTTTAGAAACGGCTCTGTGACTGTTTTTTTTTTGTTTACAAGTTACAGAATGAGAACAGACCAGGGGCCTGTTTCAGAAAGGAGATTCAGCTAAGTCTCAGTCTAAAAACCCCCCTAACTTTCTCTGAACTGAACAACCCTGAGTTTTTAGTTCCAGTTTAGTTGTGTTGATCTGGTTTTATCAACTCTGAGTATCTTTAACCAGAGTCGGAAACCACAGTAAAAAGCTATCTTCAATGGAGCCCCAAACCTGGACTCACCAACTGCTGACAAAAAGCTCGTTATAACCCGACTGGAGGAAGAAGTTTTTAAAGGGCAACAAAAAGAGGTACTTTATTAAAAAGAAAAAAGAGAGCAGTGATGCTGCTAGTAGAGAGAAGCATCATTAGGAAAACTGTCAAGGTGGAAGTCCACAATATTTAACTTTATTAAAACATGTGGGTTAAAATATTAGTGGATAAGATAAAATCTTGATTATATTTAGATTCAGTTTCACTGGGGGAAAAATATATATGGAGAAAACTGAAAGTCAAGTTTAAAGATCTTTTAGAGGGTAATATATTGTACTAGACCATGTTTTGGCTTACAGTATATACAAATGAAATATTCAGTGTCTCTTTCTACAACTGATTTACATCCTCAACAGCTGTTTTAACTCATTCAATACATGTTTTAAAGATAGTGTCTTGCATCCAACTACAGTAGAAAACCCTCAGATTTAGCCATATATGGTAGTTTAATAAAATAAACTGAAGTAGAATGATCTCTTTCATCAAGGAAGGAGGAAGAGGATGGTGAGAAGACAAGTCTGCTAAGATCCAGAGAGGCCGACAGTATAGATCTACCGTCACACACTGAATTACTGTATGATTTCAGACGTGTGTGAGGACTTTCCTCATGACTCAACACATCATTGTCTTTCTAAAAATGCTCTGTGACCAACATTATAAAGAAAAATCCCATTTACAAAAGAAATTTTAAGAATATCATTGCTTAACGTATTAATCCAGCTGTGATGTCATATTTAACCTGTTGTGTGGCAGCAATCATAATGTAAAGGACGCATGAAAATATGAGAGCTGTGAGGTTTTAAATGGATGCAGTCATCCTCAGATTTATTCATACCCTCCCATTAGAGACGGAAAAAAACAGCTGTCAGCGAAATAAGTTAAAATTGAGAAAAGTAATAATAAATAAAAATGCTCTGAAATTCATGACAATGATTCTGAATTGTGGTTCAACAGAAATATTCAAAACAAACACACAAAAAAGTAAAACATGCAAAAAACACAATGGGGCTCCAAAGCTAAAATTTTGTTTGAGGCAATCACTGCAATCATGTGTTTTCTGTAACGTCCAATCAGATGTCTGTACCTGCTGACAGGTATGTTGGATCACCGTTCATGAGTAAGGTGCGCTAATTTGTCTGGGACAGTTTTGTTTGTTTGTTTTTTAAAGTTATTTTTTAAAACCACTATTCAAAAGCAATATTCTATTTTAATAGTTTCTATTTTTGTAAATATTTATTTATTATTAGTTTGTTTAGTTTCCTGTAATTTGAATGACTGTTGTGGATTTAGCCTTTTCTTTAATGGAAGGGAATGAATCATTTTGATGACTGTAGCTATTTACAGAATAAAAGAAGCAGAAATGTCTTAAGACTTCATGTGAAGGTCATAAAGGTGTTCTTCTCTCTAACTCTGCTGTGATAAATGTGGTCACATGAGAAAGAAAACATCTTTACGTCAATAATCTGGACCAGAAAGTATAAATATCTGCAACAAGTTCAGAAAGCTCCATAGTTGGTTGCTTTGGGTCCAGTACTGGAGGTGATAGCAGGGGATCAGTTCTGGTCTCCTGTCAGGTGGGAGGTGGTAGACTGGATTGTGGTGTGGCTGGGAACTGATGGGGGGGCTGATACTGGGACTGGGTTCAGTCTCCGCCTGATCTGGGTCAGAAATATCTACATTTCTCTCAAATCTTATATCTTCCTATAAAAATTCAGACTGGCTCCAGTACTGGCTCCATATGGGCATATCGATACCCTGGAGTCAATACTTTGATACCAGCCAGAAAAATATCAGAATCATACTTTCTTGAGTATTGTGATACCACCGTACAGATACAAAACATGGAATTTGTTTCCATATCTGAGAGTTTTAGGCAATGAAATGATGTGAAAGCACATAGATTCTATCTTCTGTATCACATGATGGTGGTAGCCAATCAGATGTCATGATGATGCTGCTACTGTAAGTGATGATGATGATGATGATGATGATGTTTTGGTATTTTTCAGTGCTTTAATGCAGGTTATTGCACATTATGTTTTGGTTTATTTATAATATTATTACTGCATTTTACACTTGAACATTTCCATTGAACAAATTTAAATAATCTTAACTTGCACTAAACTAATTTGATAATTAAAATAATCTTTTTAATATAATTTTTGTTTAATTTCTTCATTAATGTGTTTATTGTTTTAAAAGCATTTCTTTCCAGTATTTCTGTTCTCAAGGTTTACTTGTATCTAATATTGTCCTTGCATTCAAGATATTAATGCAATGCATTTTTTTGTATTGTATCGACAGGAAAAATGTTGGTATTGCTCATCCCTACTTCAACGTTCATGCTGTCCTGCTACTTCAAGATTTTTGCTCTCAAGGAGCACTAAATATCAGTATCGATGTGAAAAAGTACCATTAATGGTATCGTACTTAAAGGAAAAAAATTTGGTACCCGAGGAAGTGCTGATTATGATGAAGATGGTGATGATGACTGCGTTTGAACCAGGAGCTGTGATTGGTTAGCAGATGTGAGGGATGACACCTGGAATCAGACACCTTCATCAATGTTTTTATCCAATCAGCTGAGAGAGAGAAGCTCTTTAGGACCATGGGGAGGAAATCTCTGCTGTATTCACCACACACACACACGCGCGCACCTCCTCTGTATTCAGCGCACATGCATCCTCCTCCTCCTCCTCTTCTTCTCCATCTCTTCGCTGCAGGAGAGTCATCCTCCAGTCAGACGGACACCTGCCTGTCCGCCTGCCCGCCTTCCCCTCTCTTCTCGCGGATCTTTGTCTCCCGGAGCTGCGGATCTTCTCGGCGGGACTGTGTCGGCTCTCTGCCCGGCTCTCAGCGCTCCGAGGACGGCGGGAGGACGCAGGAGGGCTCGCTCATGGATGGATGGATGAAGGCTCTCATGTCTCACCTTGGGAGGTGAGTATACGCGCGCGTACGTGTATGTGTGTGCATGTTGTCCTGTCGTGATCACCGAGATGACGTCACACAGTGTCGGTATTTGTTTGTTTTTCTTCATTTTTGTTGATGAAAAAATCTTTTAACACGTTCTTCTGTTATTTTCTTTTTTTTGAAGGGGGGGGGGGGGGGGGGGGGGGGGGGGGGTGTAAACATCCGTGCATGTGCGCGTGTACGCGTGTTTGGGGGATTTGAGGCAGAGTTTTCTTATTAATGTGCTGTGGATTATTAGATTTGGATGAATTTAAGCTGCATGTCGTTTCAACATTTAACACACGAACATGAGGAGGCTCTGACACACATGTATCACCGACATCAACACAATCTGCTGAAACACAACTTCCATCTCAGAGACACACACACACACACACACACACGTGCAAACTGCAGCAGAAATATTACAGAATAAACATCTGAAAATTAAAAACACCTCTGTTCATTTCAGACAGAAAATGAGCAGAAACATGAAAAAACACCAATTTACAAAATTACATTTAGAATTATTTACATCCAAAATGATCAAATAGGCTAATAATGACACACACACACACACACACACACAAAAAAAAAAACCTTTTGGCAACATTCCTGGTTTGGATTGTTGTTGATCCAAAGCAGTTGGAAATAATCTGAACAGAAAGAGAGAGAGAGAGAGAGAGAGAGAGAGAGAGAGAGAGACAGAGAGAGAGAGAGAGAGAAATTCACTCATCGTCCACTTTATCAGGTCCACTGTAGAACCGGGTTGGACCAGTTTTCCTGCAGAAACCTGCTTAATTCTTCGTGTCATAGATCCAACGAGGTTTTGGAAGCATTCCTGAGATTTTGCTCCATTTTGACATGAGAGCATCACATCACATGGTGCATTATCCTGCTGGAAGTAGCCATCTGAAGATGCTACACTGTGGTCATAACGGAATGGACATGGCCCTTTGGTGGGCCAAGAAAACCTCCCTGACACCATTCCAGCAGCAGCAGCTCGAACCTTGATCCAAGGCAGGATGGATCCATGCTTTCATGATGTTACCAGCAAATTCTGAGCCTGACATCTGAATGTGGAGCTGAAATGGAGACTCATCAGACCAGCAACGTTTCTCCATCCTCTATTGTCCAGTTCTGGTGAGTCTGTGTGAGTTGTATCTCAGTTTCCTGTTCTTAACTGACAGGAGTGGCACCCGCTGTGGTCTTCTGCTGCATTCGGGTCCAAACAACTGCTGCTACTGGAGATTTTCTCTTCTTCAGACCATTCTCTGGAAACTAGAGATGGTTGGTGGGAAAATCCCAGGAAATACTCAGACCAACAACCATGCCACATTCAAAGTCACTTAAATTCCCCCTTTTCCTCATTCTGATGCTCAGTTTAAACTTCAGCAAGTCATCTTCACCACGTCTACATGACTAGACACTGCAATATTATTGGCTGGTGAGATATTTGTATTTACAAGCAGTCAAATAGGTGGAGCTGATAAAGTGGTGAGTGTGTGTTTCGTATTTTGCATCAAAATATTTACTAACCTAACATTCATATTGAATCCAGCCCACTAAAGCGTTGATGTTATGATGTTATGATGAAATCGGAGATCTAAACACACTAACAACAAATCCAGAGAGGAAATGCCACCGAGAAAAGCATGACAATGTTGTTTTACAATAAACTTTTATTTCCAAAACATATTGTGTTCATGAAAACAATAAATATCAGCAGCAGATCTGTGGAAGAAGAAAGACGACCTGCTGTCTCATACTAGTTCACATTTCTTATTGGCTCACTACAGAAATGTCCTCACAATGTCAGCTTGTCCTCAGATTGTCTTCACATTGTAGAAATATCTAGAGTAAATATCTAGACTAGAGATTTACGATATCACTGACCTACCGATATTATGACCCGATACTGGCATTAAAATATTATATTGGAAAATATCTATATAGCGTTCTTTTGGACCAATATTTTTACTAACAAAATCTTGCGAGATCTTGTTCCATCATCATCAGTCCAGCATGCATAAAAGTCCCTGTTATTGTGGAAGAACTTCATATCCCAGCATTCCTTTCAGAGTCATATGACTACGGTGCAGCTGCTGCTGCTACAGACTGACTTGCTTTGAAGCTGCTTATAATATGTCTGGCTTTAAGTTGTTAGTTAAGTTACCAAGTTGTTAGAAACATTAGAATTAGACACATGTTGGCTAATACCTGCTAGTATCTGATATATGGTAGTATCTAATACCTGCTAGTATCTGATATATGGTAGTATCTAATACCTGCTAGTATCTGATATATGGTAGTATCTAATACCTGCTAGTATCTGATATCTGGCAGCCAGATGTCCAAAATGAACTCCTCTGGCTGAGTTGAAGCTATTTTGGGATCTTTGCTCTCAAAGCAGAATATAGTTGCGTCTCTGAAATTATGAGAGATACGACCTCACAGTTGTCTGCATAGATTGGTATCGGTTGGTATTGGATATACACACTCAAAAATAGAGGTACCAATTTGTACTTAAAAGGGTACAAAACTTGTTGCTGGGGGTGTTCCTTTTTGAAAGACATTTCTGTACCTTCGGTCCTGGTCCATTTTGTATCTTATCAAGCTGTATGAGTTAAGAAAGTACAATTAAACCAATTAAAAATGATGAATAAAAGTCAATAAAATAGAGATTATGACAACAATCAAAGATGCTAATAACAAATGAATAATTATTATATAAATATTAGGCCAAACACATATATAATTATACATGTAATTATTACTATGATTATTATGAAAATCATGATATAATAATTATAATTACACTACTGTTTAGAAGGACTGCTGTTTATGGTTATTGTACAAGCTACACACATTTTCCAATGCTGCAGGTACCCTTAGGGTTGAAATGGTACAAATTTGTACTTTATATTACTTTGAACCCTTTTTCATAGTATGTAGGTACTTCTGGCCTCATAAAGACCAATATTATACTTTTGAGAGAACATTTGTAAAAAAAAGTACCTACAGGTACAGAAATATTCCTGTCTCGTACCTCTGTTTTTGAGTGTGTAGGAAATTAAAGGATAACTTCTTCTGGACCTTACTTCTAGGAGTTTATATGTGCATTTACTCGCTGGTAAAATTTTTGTATCACTTTGACTCCTTTGGAAGATATTTCATTGAGTCGTCCTTCGGCATACATGAGACGGGGCAGCTTCTCTAAAAGACATTATCTGCAGCAAAAACTCCTTCATTTCACCAATACTTTAAGTAGAATGAACGAAAGAAGGAGTACTATTGTCCCGTGAGTCCAGAGTTTCGCGGATGGTTTGTTGTTGTTTGGGTAGTGAGCTGCTGTTCTCAGCTGTGCTGCCAAAGAGTATTGATACCAAGAGGCGACACTCAGCTGTGTTTTTGGAAACCCGTATCTGCCATTTTGGACTGAGACAGATTTCATTCTGGATATATGGGTATGAGTGGACAAGTGTATGTTCGCAGTAATAGTTGTTTGTTTTTTTCTATTCTCAATAATAGTTGTGAGAGCCATTTGATCGATCTTAGATTATTTTCTTTTTAAGTTGAACGAGGTCCCTGCTGGTCTTTTGGTTATATGGTCCTCATGTCAGATGTGGAGCTGTTGAAGGGTCACTGGGCTTACTGTACCTGATTGCAACAGGTAAGTGGAGAAAATGACTTATTTGAAGTCATGGATTAGTGCACCTTGTAGACGCCAGCAAGCATTATGAATTTTCAATTGCGTTTGGATCAAATGTTTTTTGTTTCCAGTGTTAAACCGTGCCTTGGATTACTCATTTGATTTGGAAAGCTTTTTGAAAGAACGCTTTCAGCATTTACCTGGAAGTGGCATGTAAGAAGATGTTACAATATTTATGAAAATGATTGGTTAGGCCAATATTTTGTCATTTAACTTGTATTACTTTTTAAATAGTTTAATATATATTAACCTAAAAATGTTATAATTTGATTTAAATAAAATGATAAATTTCATAATATAATTATAATATTGGCTTTTTGAGCTGTATTATACCACGAGGATCCTATTAGAATCGTTTGGAATTGTTTCTGAATAAAAAATGAACTCAGCAGAACCGCTGGTGGTAGAAATGGATGTAATTACCTTCCTCTCGATAATCTTGCTATGTGTTAATGCGTTTTAACAATAATTAAGAAGTTTTAAGCTTTTTAAAATAACGTTGTTGTGTTTTATTAGATCTGTACAACAGCGATAAACTGCTCACTTCAGTCCAAGATGGCGGATGAACATGAGTGAAATGTTGCAATGGGGCGTTGTATTGAGTGTCGTCTCTTGTTGTTCTAAACTCTTTGGTGCTGCTACATCTGGACTCAAGAGACAATAGTACTCGTTAGTTATCGGTAAAAAAAAGCAAATAGTGAACATCTCTTGTCCTAACAATGCTGATATGTCCCCACCGTGTATAAATGTCCTCACAGTGTAGAAATATCCTCACAATTTTGACATGTTCTCACAGTTTAGAAATGCCCTCACAATATAGAAATGTCCTCACAATTTAGACATGTCCCACTCACAGTGTAGAAATGTCCTCACAATTTAGACATGTCCCACTCACAGTGTAGAAATGTCCTCACAATTTACAAATGTCCTCACAAGTTCAACATGTCCACACAATTTTGACATGTCCTCCTCACAATGTACAAATGTCCTCACAATGTCGACATGTCCACACAATTTTGACATGTCCTCACAGTGTACAAATGTACTCACAATGTCGACATGTCCTTCTCACAATGTAAAAATGTCCTCACAATGTACAAATGTCCTCACAATGTCAGCATGACCTCACAATGTTGACATTTCCTCCTCACAATGTCGACATATCCTCACAGTGTACAAATGTACTCACAATGTCGACCAGTCCTCCTCACAATGTACAAATGTCTTCACAATGTCGACATGTCCTCCTCACAATGTCGACATGTCCACACAATTTTGACATGTCCTCACAATATTGACATATCCTCAGCGTACAAATGTCTTCACAATGTCGACATGTCCTCCTCACAAAGTTGACATGTCCTCACAATATTGACATATCCTCACAGTGTACAAATGTACTCACAATGTCGACCAGTCCTCCTCACAATGTACAAATGTCTTCACAATGTCGACATGTCCACACAATTTTGACATGTCCTCACAGTGTAAAAATGTGCTCACAATGTCGACATGTCCTCACAATGTCGACATGTCCTCCTCACAATGTTGACATGTCCTCACAACATCGACATGTCCACACAATGTTGACATGACCTCACAACGTCGACATGTCCGTATAGATGGGTTTCTGAGCAACGTCACAGATAAGATGCGCACGCAACCAGGGGGCAATAAAACACAGGAAAAGCATTATTGAACTATGAGAAGACGTGTGTTTACACGCAAGACTCGACTTTTAATGCAGATGAGGTGAAGATATGACGTGAAAGTGTCGGGGAAATAAAATGTTTGAGTCCTGGTATTTGTTCGGTTGCAAAAATCTGATGCAAGTAAACAGTTGAAAATCAGATAACAGGACAGTAGGAGTGACTGTGTTTAGAAAATCCACCCGGATAACTTCTGCAGGTTCAGATACATGATTTATTTAGTCTTTCACCATGGTCACCATGTCGGATTAAACCACCGTGGTAGCAGAAATTATTCCCGTGTTGTAGTTGGGAGACTGGTACTGGAACAATACCAGTATCACGGCCACGACCAGTCATTGATCAGTTCAAGGGCGGCATCTCAGCACTGTAGCTGTGCGTGACAGCCGTCCTCTGCTCACACACGCAAAATAAAAAGAAGAAAAAACTGATGGTGGAACCGTTTACAAACATTCACGCGGCATAACAACGCATCCCAGAGATTTCGTACGAAGCACGGGGGTCGTAAATCAGATGGCGTTTGAGTTTTTACCGTTAGCTTGTTAGCAGTTAGCGAGTATGTTTACTGTCTACCAGGATTTCATCCACAATAAAGCAGAATGTTCCACAAGCAGCGAGACTCACCGACAGCAATGCAGGCGAATTCCAGCTGGAATCACTGAGTCGTCTTTGCCTGGTTTGATCCCAAACTAGTAAAAGTTGCTCCTGTATGGAGGAGGTGAGGACGACACGGAGCTGAACTGAACCTGCTGCAGGCTGCAGATTGTTGTGGTCTAATTTGGTTTTAACAAAGAGTCTAAATGGAAGTTTTAGCCGCTTTCTAACTCAGGTTTTTCAGGCAAATTTCAAATGAGGTCCAACACGAATAATATCCTGGGTGATGACTCCCTTTCCAAGTTAGTATAATGGTAGTACAAACACAAAACCGCAACGATGAGTTGCGGTTCTATATACAATCTATATATTGTATATAGATTTATACAATATAGTTTCAAACACAACGATATCTGCTTGTTTCGTCAGGTTACTTTACATTTTTATGAATGAGTGCGCGTTTGGCCGTAGACTGCAGTACAAACAGACTTTTGCTCCGTGGTTGCGCGCGCAACTGCCAATGTTTGTAAATGGGAAACCATCTACACTGTAGAAATATCCTCACAATTTCGGCATGTCCTGACAGTGTAGAAGTATTCTTACAGTGTACAAATGTCCTCACAATGTCAATATTGTCTCACAATGTCGACATGTCCTCACAGTGTAGACATGTCCCTAAAGTATCAATGTCCACGGTCTAAAAATGTCCTCATAGTGTAGATATATCCACTTGTGACAGGAATGTCCCATCAACACAGAAATGTCCTATTACTGAAGACATGTCCCCAAAGTGACAGAGCTTCCTCACAAAACTGTCCTAACAGTGTAGAAATGTCCATCACAGAAGACATGTTTGCACAGTATAGAATCGCAGAAATGTCCTCACAGTGATTCTAGTTTTATGTTGCAGATTAAACTTCTGTTTTCTGTTTTCAGGAGAGTTCAGTGTGAGATGCCTGACCTTTGACCTCTGACTCCCTGTGAAACCCCTCTGAGGAGGTGCAGAAGGAGGAGGAGTGACCAGCAGAGTTCTTAAAGAGTGATGGAGGGAGAAGAGGAGAAGAGTAGAGACGAAGAGGCTGAAACCTCCTCCAAGCTGTGGAGAGCTTCACTGCGAGGGGGGGATGCCTGCAGACCAAACGGCCTCATCAACACCCACAGTTTGGGGGCGGAGCCTCAGGAGGCGCTGCTGTCGGTGTACTCAGCTCCTCAGTATCAGGGTCATGTGATGGTCAATGCGCCCCCGCTGCAGGAGCAAAGCAGAGCTCCTCCTCAGCTCCTGAATCCCAGGGCTCTCTTCCCCCACCAGGCGCTGTCGGACCCCACCTACAGCCCCGCCCCCGGCCTCTTCCTCTGCCCAGAAATCATGCAGGCATGGGGGGAGGCTGGGGGAGGCGACTGTTGTGAGACCACCTTCATAGAGGGGCACAGTCCTGGCACCTCCTACTCCCCTGCGTTGGCCCGCTCCACAAAGGAGGTGCTATTGTTTGCTGATGGGAAGTTTCTGGAGTTTTCTGGGGAGGATCCAAACATCCACACGCTGTCGTACGACATCGACGATGACGACGACTTCCAGGAGCTGGAGGTGAGAGTCGCAGTCATGAAAATAAACTCTTCAGGTCTGGGTTTGGATTCTGGTCCTGGTGTTCTGCAGGGACTCGTTGCAGCACCAGGAGGGACCACTGAAAACCCAGAGACAACACGCAGCGGTTCTGCTCGCCTTCTCATTGAAAGGAGCTATACCTGATTCTGAAAAGTTTTACGATGCAGTATGAGGGCCGCAGAAAGAAAAACAGTCTTTACACTACGGATGTTCGATATTGACCTTTTTTTTCACCAAAATCTGAGATTGTCCAATTCTTAAATTTCGATATCCTGTGAGGAGAGCTACAACTGTGAGGTTGTAGCTCTCATATTTTCAGAGATACAACTATATTCTGCTTTGAGAGCAAAGATCCCAAAATATCCTTAACTCAGTCAGAGGAGTTCATTTTCATCTGGCTGCCAGATATCAGATACTAGCAGGTATTAGCAACATGTGGCTAATTATCATGTTTCTGACAACTTGGTTACTTAACCAACAACTTAAAACCAGACATATTATAAGCAGCTTCAAAGCAAGTCAGTCTGTAGCAGCAGCAGCTGCACCGTAATCACATGTCTCTGAAAGGAATGCTGGGAAATGAAGTTCTTCCACAATAACAGGGACTTTTCTTTATGCTGGACCAGTGCTAATCTAACAAGATTTTGCGAGATCTCGTTGTTCTGTTATGAAATTTTGTTAGAAAAATCTCACGAGATTCCATTTGTAAAAGATATTGGTCTAAAAAGCAGATACCGATATTTTCCAATATAAAACAAAAAGAAACAAAACGTGGAAGCGGCCAGTGTTGTGCTGAAAAACCTTGCACTTAAAGGTGCCATGACATCAAATTCCACTTTTCTGGGGTTTTGGGTGTATAATATGATCTGTTGTGCACTGATGAGGCCATGTGAATGTCCAGAGTGAGAATCAAAGTTCCTGTTTATGGTCTGTCAGCTTTGTCTCTCTGCTCAGAAACAGTTGAATCAGACAGCAGGCTATCATTCTACGTAGTTCTATCATTCCACGTAGTATTAGCAAACTACGTAATTCATTTGCTCCAATTCGAGCACACTATTAAGCAAACAGCCTCCCCCCTCCTCTCTCCTTCCACCCTCCACTTCGCTCCCCCCTCCTCCCTGAGTAGCACCTAGCTGCAGCCGGAGCCACTACAATCCCTCCCCTAACCCTAACGACCACCTGCCCACGTCACTACAAACCACGGCCAGTTTCACGACACACCTCTAGGTCTGCGGCTGCAGCTATACTTGCCCTCCCTCGCTGATTCAACTGTGTGAGTGGAGCTGAGTAACTTCTGTGCAGTCAGGTCTGGATTTTCAAACAAATGATTTAAAAGAAAACTTGTGCAGCAACACTGAGGGAGGGGGCCACAACCTTGTCATTACCTGTAAGTTTATTTATTTTCTAAATGCTGTCTTGTCTGATAAACGTAGCTCACTGTCTGAAGTGCACATGTTGCTAGCAGTTAGCCTTTAGCAAAGTCCGACCAGCTTGACCTAGTTTCTCTAAATAAGGTTATAGCCAAATAAGGTGTAGCCAATCAAAATGAAGTCAGCTTGGTCTCTGGGTAAAGCTGCATATCATTACCACACCCAACTATATTACTGAGGAGGGGAGGTCTAGTGCCAAAACAATCCCCCGCTGTAAAAAGTGACGTTATTTTCTTTGGAGTATTTACATATGCAGCATTGTCAACTACATGAACCAGTTTTTTTACTGCTATGTCATCACTCCTTTAAGTAATTTTGTCTTATTTAGTGTGTGATATTTTGACTAGAAATGATAAAATATACTTGCCAAGATTTGAGTTTTTGCAGTGTAGAAACCTGTTCTAGAGGAAACTTCAGGGTTTTGTCCTCAGGTTGCATCTTGTAGTTGGAAAGTGAAGCTGTTCATGTCTCAGCTTTAAATCCTGTTAAGAGACATTCATGTTTACATGTGCTGATGATCCTCCATCTTATATAAAACTATTTTTCTGCATGATCACTGAACAGAAGTTGGAATTTAAAAGACAAATTCCCAATATTTATTAGAACAAAAACACAAATAGATGTTTTATTGTTCAGGCCCATTACAAACTACGACTTTAAACAGTTTTTCTTTTCTCCTGGCAAAAGAAAACAAGGCAAATGATGAATTAATGCTGACACATCTGGTTTTTACAGTTGTGCTTGAAAGTTTACATCCCCTCCCTTTAAGGACAGAAAAAAATCAGCTTCCAGTGAAATCAGTTGAAATTGACAAAAGTAATATATTAAAAACAAACAAAAAACAAAACAGACTAAAGGATGATGGGCACCTGAGCTTTGAGGCAGTTTTAGTAAGATTTATTCATCATGACTTTTAAAAGTTTCTTGGAATTTGAATTACTATAGTGAATTTAACCTTTTCTTTAATGGGAGGGGATGTAAACTTAAAGCATAACTGTAAATGTTTTTGGGTTTTTTTTCAGTGCAAAATATTTTGGCAAATCTTTGTTTCTTTGGGAGTTTGATCCATTCTGCTACTGTTTAAATACTGTTTTCCTTCTATCAGCACATTGTTTAATTAGATTAAAGGAATAGTACACCCACAGAATGATGTGCCTTCATTTTCTACAGAAGCTGCGTCAGACAAGATCACGCGTTCTCTTTTTCTTTCTTTCTTTGTTTTAAATCAATAGCCAACCCCTCTTGTGTTTGTCCGCAGCTCGTTCGCTCTTAGCACAATGTAAACAGCAAATTTCTTCTTCTACGCTTGCATCATCGGCAGAGTAGGTGCTGAACGCCGCGGCTTCCATAGTGCCGTGCGTGAACGCGCGCGAATAGAAACTGCAATGTAGTACTGTTTAGGCTGTAAGAATATACGAAATGATGCCGTTTCGAGTAAATTTTGGACGCTACCCATTCAGGACACTTAGATTACATTGGACGAGCAGTATGGAGGAATATTGCCGAGTTTTTGTGGACTTTTATGGACCTTTTTTGTTGAGCGCAGGTGAACTCCATTATTTGAAAGTTGGGGGAAAACGAAAAGCCTCCCGATCTTCGGCTGCATTTGAGATGTTACAAAAGTGCTCCAGAGTCTTGCTCAGCATGAGTGTGAGGAGAAAACAAAGGACCATCATTCTGTGGATGTACTATTCCTTTAATTAACACTTTAAGTGGTGTAAGTGCTGTATTATTAAGACGAATCAGAACTTGAATACATTATCGTCATCACATTTTGATGCATGATGAAATTGCAGCAGTTGTCACTGATTATTGGTTATCTTGAAGAGTAAACGTATATTTGCATATTTGATGTAGCTTTCAAAAGTTCAGCATATTGTGTGATTGGTCCTTGACTGAGTGGAAGTACTTGCTGTGGCCACCAGGGGATTCAGTAACGTGATCTAGACTGAAGTTCAACAGGCAGACAAATTACAGCTACACAGTTTTTACATGAGTTCAACTCAGATCACACTCCATCCTCATCCTCATCCTCGTCCATCCTTCCTCCTCTCCCTCTGAGTGTCAGCTGTTTGGTTTTCAGAAGCAGAACAACACTTCTCTTGAATTCTGATTTCAACCTGCTTCATCAAAGAGCTGAAGAGCTGCAGAGAAGATGGAGAGGAGGAGGAGGAAAGATGAAGAAGACATGTTCCAGTGATCTGTGAATTTAATTCAGAGACAGAAGAAGAGTGTAAAGGGTCCTCTGCTTTTGCCACATATTTACACTAAAAGTTAGTTCAGACCTCATCTGCAGTTTGATTCATCTTCCTGTCTGTTGCTGTGCCATCCATCCACCCATCCATCCATCCATCCACCCATCCACCCATCCATCCATCCATGAATCTATCCATCCATCCATCCATCCATCCACCCACCCACCCATCCATCCATCCATCCATCCATCCATCCATGAATCTATCCATCCATCCATCCACGCACCCATCCATCCATCCATCCATCCATCCATCCATCCATCCATCCATCCATCCATCCATCCATCCATCCATCCATCCACCCATCCATCCATCCATCCATCCATCCATCCATCCATCCATCCATCCATGAATCCATCCATCCATCCATCCATCCATCCATCCATGAATCCATCCATCCATCCATCCATCCATCCATCCATCCATCCATCCATCCATCCATCCATCCATCCATCCACACCCATCCATCCATCTATCCACCCATCCATCCATCCATCCATCCATCCATCCATCCATCCATCCATCCATCCATCCATCCATCCACCCATCCACCCATCCATCCATCCATCCATCCATCCACCCATCCACCCATCCATCCATCCATCCATCCATCCATCCATCCATCGATGGGACACTGAGCGGCACGTTTTCATCCTAACAGCCAATCGGTTTATAGACGATTAGCAGTGATTTAGTCCCAGTGAAGTCCAGCTTTAAGCTGCTCTGTGGCTCTAATACCTGTGGGGGGGCGGGGTGGGGGGGGGGATTACTGACACAGATTAGTAATAACACACAGATTTCCTCACAGCCACACACCAGATATTCACCTGAACTTTTCCTCAGCACGGCCAGTTTCAGGTTAAACACTGGTTCAGCTGTAGTTTGTTTTTTACTGAAAGACCACCTGAACGGGCCTCATGCCTCACTGAAGCATCCGGCTCACAGAACCAGAACCAGGGACGCTGCTGGTGAGGCAGATTTTTATTTTACAAAATCCAGATCAGCTTGGACTGCAGAGTCCCCGAATGGTCTAAGAGACTTTGTGACCAAACCTGGTTTGAACTCAGTTTAATGGGCTTTATGCACAACTCCACTGCTTCCTAAGCCATCTCTTTTGTCTGCTGTCTTTCATTATTGGATGATTTGATTAATCCAGGTGTGCCTGACATCAGTAACCACAAGGACAATGGCCAGACACACCTGGATTAATCAGCTTGTCCAGTAATGAAAGACAGGAGGCAAAGGAGCTGGCTGAAGTTCAGGAAGTAGTGGAGCTCTGCATAAATCCCAGAAAGCAATCCCAAGTCTGCAAGATACAGTCCAATTCACTGCAGCCCAGTTCTAATTTAATTAAAACTAATCTATTATCTGATCCTCATTAATCTAATTTGTTAATAACGGGATTCATAAAGAGATAATCATCTCGCTAAGGAAACCAGCCGGTTGGATAAAATCTTCTCATTGATTCAGTTTTCTATCCTGAGCTGCATGAGGAGACAGTGGAGGGAAAGCCTTCGTCAGAACCAGGAAGGAGGTCTGTCTTCCTGGACCGGTTCTGGGTGAAGACGATGAGAATGAGGGGTCAGCCAGGAGCAGGACTCTAAGCAGGGAGACCAGCTGAGGAAGACGAGGAGAAACACAAATGAGTGATGAAAACATTGTCAGATATTTCCACATGGAGAGGAAAGAGAGCAGAGGAGCCCAGTGCATCATGGGACGTCCCCCACCAGCCTCAGCCTGTAGGATCCAGGCAGCATTTCCATGTGGGACGCATAAAGGTTCAATTTTGGCTGCATATGAGGGACCCAAGTGGGTTTGTCCACGGTTTCCATGGTGGCCCCAGCTGTGTTTGCCCATGTGGGTTTTCACATATAGGGCCCATGTAACTGAAACTACATGAGATCTGTAAATTTGCCCAGTTCAAGCCCATGCTCATTCAAATACTCACAGGCAAACGCTGGGTGGGGGGGGGGGGGGGGGGGCATGGAAACCGTGGACAAACCCACTTGGGTCCCTCATATGCAGCCAAAATTTAACCCTTATGGGCCCCACTTGGAAGGAGAGTGTGGAAGTGAGCTGAAAGTGGAGATTCTGCTTCCCGAAACCAGACTGGGAGCCAGTTCTGCTTCCCGAAACCAGACTGGGAGCCAGTTCTGCTTCCCGAAGCCAGACTGGGAGCCAGTTCTGCTTCCCGAAACCAGACTGGGAGCCAGTTCTGCTTCCCGAAACCAGACTGGGAGCCAGTTCTGCTTCCTGAAACCAGACTAGGAGCTGGTTTTGTTTCCCGAAGCCAGACTGGGAGCTGGTTCTGCTTCCTGAAGCCAGACTGGGAGCCATTAGAACCATTAGGAACCATGAGTATATTTATTTTAATTTACTCTGCTCATAGTATTCATAGTATGACTGTGTGTCTTTATTATTCTGAAGCAATTTGCTCTGGAAAAGTGCTTTGTAAACAAAATTTACTTACTTACTGGTTACTTAGTCATGACCCTCCCATCAGAACCAGGTACTTGATGGTCGGATCAGCAGTTGGCTTCAGTCAGAATAATCCTTTTATTTTGGCATATTGTTGAGCATTGATTGGTTTCTATGTGTGACACAACTCTGTTGTCTGATCAGAGCGATTACTCCAGCGAATCAGAAAGCGAGGACGCCTTCCTGCTGATGCCTCCCAGAGATCACCTGGGCCTCAGCGTCTTCTCCATGCTCTGCTGCTTCTGGCCGCTCGGCATCGCCGCCTTCTACCTGTCGCACAAGGTGAGGACTGAGACAGATCACCTGTCTGTTTTTACATTCTGTTTTACTTTAATGTTGAAATGAAAAATGCTTTTTCCCTGAGATTTCTGCTGATAAACTCTACAGGTGATCGTTTTCCTGGAATCAGCTGCTGTTTATGGAAAATATCCCTCAGATTGTTGCAGGTTCAGGGTCACGTTAAATTAGAAATGGGGGGAAAAGAGCTCACGTTCTGCGTCCAGTCACTAGGAAAGATAAAAGACGGGGCGGGGCAAATTTGTTGTTATAACACAAAAAGTTACTCAAAGTTCAAACGAAATCTGGATGCAGCACAGGGGGAGTTGTAAGGTTGGAAAGAAGTGTTCGTTGCAGAAAACTTCAGAATCTGTTGGGTGGAGTGTGCTCTCCGGGGCGGGGACGAGGTCCTGCCCCAGGTGGAGGAGTTCAAGTATGTCAGGGTCTTGTTCAGGAGTGAGGGAAGGATGGAGCGGGAGATCGACAGATGGATCGGTGTGGCGTCTGCAGTGATGAGGACTCTGCATCGGTCTGTTCAGGAAGAAGGAGCTGAGCCAGAAGGAGAAGCTCTTAATTTATCAGTCGATCTACGTTCCTACGCTCACCTATGGTTATGAGCTGTGGTTAGTGACCGAAAGAACGAGGTCACGGGTACAAGCGGCCGAAATGAGTTTCCTCCGCAGGGTGACCGGGCTCTCCCTTATGGTACATTCACACATTCATAGTCTGGGGACTTAATCTGGTTAGGCGAGGATTTCTGAAAAATGTCACACCTTTCTTTGCTTCGGTTTATGTTCAAACTGCAGTAACCAAAGTGAACCAAACGGCCTGGTTCAACCACCGTAGTAAAACAACTGCTCACTACGGGGCAACACTCCTCAATACAACCACTGATCAATGATGAAAAAGCAGGAAGAAGAAGGAAACCAGACTGTGTGATTAAAGTGGAAATCTTTCTGCCTCTTCTTATTTGTACTCCATCTCTGTCTACACATTTTCCAGTTGCTTTTCGTTGTTTTGACCTCGGCTTCTTCGAATATGTGCTGTTTGCTTTGTTTTTCCTCCAAATGATAATCAGGATGCTTTATTGCAGTCAACTAACATCACTTCCATTAGGTGCACTGGATGTCTATGCTGGATAGTCCCGGTAGTCCATTTGCAAGTGAACCGACATCCCCGGCTTTCAGGCAGACCAGAGTCCACTTCTTTGGTGCGCACCCGAGTACGGTTGGTGTTCAGACTGCGCCAAACGAAGCGGACTTTCTGTAGAAACGAACCGTGGTCTGCGTAAAAGCAAACCAAACAGCCAGAGTTTGAATGCACCCTTACGGCCTTTTCACACCAGGACCGATGCGAATAAACGGCACAAAATTGCGAATAATTCAGAGGAGAAATATCGACGCATTTGTCTGTACACACCTGCTCCGACGCAAAATTATAAAGATGCAAGAACAAACTGGCATTTGTTATTCCAGAGGAACATGAGCACATGCAGCAGTGATGGAGGAAAAGGCAGCTGCAGGTAAACGTCTGGATGCTGAAAAACAGCTGATCTCACCGTGGAGATGCCAAATGTGGATTTTAAATAGAACACATGCAGCTAATAACCTCGAATGGCTTCAAAATGTAGGGAAACAGTGTTACTTCAGCTGTGATTTTTTCCCTCGTTTGCCAAACAAGATGCTGCAACTCAAAGATGAAAACACCTGAGCCAAAATGATCCAGTAGCAGCGACCAAGCCACACTTCTCTCTTTTCCTTTCTCTTTTTGCTTGTGACCAGCAGAGCGCCTTCTCTGATTGGTGGATTGTGCATCTGTCGGATGGGAATATTAAGAAAATCGACCTCAGTTTGAAAAAATAAACATCACAATATTGCAAGACGGAATTTTGTCACTAATGTGAACGTTTCCGTTGACTTGACATTAATTTGATTAAAAATATTGCTGGGCGAATCTTTCAGAGGAAATAGGAGTAGGTGTGCAAAGGCCTTTACCCCCGCTTTACACCGGTCCATCAGCGCCGCACCATGCGCAACGAATCACGCCCGTTGTAGTCAATAGTTTGATTTATATCGAGTACGCCACATCCGGCATGTTGCGCCACCGCGCCAGCTGTTTTTGATGAAGCACCGGGTAAGTTTCAGTAGTTCAAATCAGACCAGACAGGAAATCAAACACGGGATTCAGCGTAAAACATCCGGTAACTTTCTAAACAAAAACCACCGTGCAGTTTTTTAACTGCTGAACTATCTGAACATGACATCATCACCGTGTACACAAGGTAAGAAACAAAGAAACACAAATATGGGCGAAATTAACCATTCGGATGAGAATCACAGGTGATCTTGCAATCTCTCCCGAGATTCCGTGATGTCACGGATCTAGCAACAGGGTGCATTCGCAGGTGCTCAGTGCACAGTGTAAATGTTCACGCTGTGGAGGTCGGAGCAAAGCTGTAGCGCTGTGCAGTGCTCATGGACCCAGTGTAAAGCCGGGGTTAGAGATAGGGTGGGACGCTCGGTCATCTGGGAGGGGCTCAAAGTAGAACCGCTGCTCCTCCACATCCAGAGGAGCCAGATAAGGTGGATCGGGCATCTGGTCAGGATGCGTCCTGGACGCCTACCTGGTGAGGTGTTCCAGGCACGTCCCACCGGGACGAGGCCACGGGGGAGTCCCAGGACACGCTGGAGGGACTACGTCTCTCGGCTGGTCTGGGAACGCCTCAGGATCCCCCCGGATGAGCTGGCAGCTGTGGCTGGGGGGAGGGAAGTCTGGGTTTCCTGCTCGGGTAGCTTCCCCCCGTGACCCGACCTCGGATAAGCGTCAGAAGACGATACGATGCAGAGCAGAACTGTTCGCTCTATGAGGCACGTCAGGGTCGGGCATGGAGGGCTGCTGTCCCGCGTTTTGGGTGTTTCCTAAAAATTAGGTCAAGATCCAGATATCTGATTTTTAATGATCTCTGGAACTGGAAACAAAGGTGATCGGTGATCATCATTATTGATTAATTGACATGGTTGATGGATTGATAGATTGATGGAGCGACCCGAGCGCTGAGAGAACTGCTTCAGTAGGCTACCGAGTTTCATCAGACTGAGATCTTTATTTCTGGTTCTGTAAGATCCGAGACCGTCCTCCACCAGTGTGTGATTCAGTGTGTGTGTGCAGACTGCTGATGAGCTACTCTGCTGCAGTTTCTTCTTCTTCTCTTTCTGTTTTTGGAACATTCATACGCGCAGCTCCCACACACATCCTTATGTAACTGATCTGCAGTCAGCTGGAGGAGGAAGAGCGCACCGACTGCCTCTTCATCTGACTGCTTATCCGACCCAATAGTGTCATGTCAGAAAATAAACACCTGGAAATCAGCATTCTTTTTTACTCTGTGAGGATCATATCGCTGTTTTGACTACTGGGGATGAAGATGCTGAGCTGAGGGTGAGAAGGCGTCATTAAGATCTATCATAATCTCTCAGAGGATCAAATGAAACGTTTTCAGGTCTGTCTGATGTTCGCACAGCAGCTCTCTGAGGTCCAATCACTTAAAATGGACTTCTGTTTGAAGCATGTGCTGTCAGTGGTGTAGTGGTATGGCTGCACGTGTCGTAGATGTGGTTTCCATGGCAACTCCACACCTACAGCTCCAAGAGGAATGAGACTGGTTGCCATTGGCAACACTTCCCACACAGAAATCCATCAGTGAGCTTTGCAGCAGGAGGAAGAGGAAGAGGAACAGGGAGGTGATGTCTCAGTGAAGAGGCCAGAGCCCCCGAGGTTTCGCTAATCAAGCACTTAACCAGCATGTCATTTTCTTTACTTGAGGAGGATATTTAATGTTTATCACAACTTCCCATGAAACGATGTTGCTGAAGTTCACAAAGTAACATCTGGTTGTGTAATTACTACATGCACACGTAAAAAATGTATTGATCAAGGTTCAGATTCCACTGAGTCATGTGCATTCGCATATATATTAGTGCATGGTAGCGTGATCAAAAATTCAATTCAATTCAAAGCTTTATTGTCATTGGTACACTACAGACGTGCCGTATGCCCAACGAAATTACATGGCCACAACAAAGTGCTGGAGTAAATAAATAAGGATAAAAATAAAGAAGATTAAATATGGTTAAATATGGTTATTGCCACAAACATTCTGTTACTATCAGCTGATGCAATCAAAGAAATGACATAACTACTCACATGAAAACTAAAACTAAAATTTGGCGTCATCTCACTGAGGAAAGTGGATTTCCAGTATGTACAGTTGTACCTTTCTGATTTCTTATTTTTTTGCATGTTTGTCACACTTAAATGTTTCAGATCATCAAACAAATTTAAATATTAGACAAAGATAACACAAGTGAACACAAAATGCAGTTTTTAAATGAAGATTTTTATTTGTAAGGGGGGAAAAATCCGAACCTCCATGGCCCTGTGTGAAAATGTGATTGCCCCCTAAACCTAATAACTGGTTGGGGCACCCTTAGCAGCAACAGCTGCAATCAAGCGTTTGCTATAACTGGCAATGAGTCTTCTACTCACTGTTGACAACTCTTCATGGAGAGAAGTCGCTATTGGCTGGCCCAGAAGACGCCAGATGTCGCTAAATGACGTCACCGGACCAAACAATTGATTTCGCACATGCGCAATAACATATACTGCTATCCCATATGTTTATTCTTGACATGCTACAATGTTCATTTACAAAGGTACTAAAGGGGTGACATACACATGGTGCAAAGAAGACCCAGTAGTGCCACAAGGCATCATGGGAAATAATCTGGATGAGGAGGCGTGGTCATCTCTCAGCACAAGTATCCCCGCCTGCGGCTTGCAGGAGACGGATATTAGATGGTGTTGGACATCTGATGGGCGTGTACAGTTAGTGAGGTTAGGGCTTAGGGATAGGGGGAAGGGTTATAATAGACGGCTTAAAACGGTAATGTGGGCGGAGTCGGATGTCTGACCCCGCCTAATGTCCGACTCTGCCTCGTCCTCCAAGCCGCAGGCGGGACCTTCTCGCTCAGCAGGGCTGCTGTCTGCAGGAGCAGTGAGTGAGTGATGGGAAGCGGGGAGGGGAGGGGCTGACGGGAGGCAGCTCCCGATGAACGGGTGGACCGAAATAAACTTTATCTGTCTCCATGATCACCAGTAAAAGTTTTCCGATTTGTTGCCAGGTGCTTTTTTGAAAATAAGTCGTTAGAGGGGTCTGAAAAGTCGCTGAATATAGCAGCAAAGTCGCTAACTTGGCAACAATGCTTCTACAGCACTGTGGAGGAATTTTGTTCCACTCATCTTTGCAGAATTGTTGTAATTCAGCCACATTGGAGGCTTTTCCAGCATAAACCGCCTTTTTAAGGTCATGCCACAGCATCTCAATGGGATTCAGGTGGGGACTTTGACTAGGCCACTCCAAAGTCTTCATTTTGTTGTTCTTGAGCCATTCAGAGGTGGACTTGCTGGTGTGTTCTGGATCATTGTTCTGCTGCAGAACCCAAGTGCGCTTCAGCTTGAGGTCACCAACAGATGGCCGGACATTCTCCTTCAGGATTTTTTGGTAGAAGCAGAATTCATGGTTCCATTTACCACAGCAAGTCTTCCAGGTCCTGAAGCAGCAAAACAGCCCCAGACCATCACACTACCACCACCATATTTTACTTTAGGTATGATGTTCCTTTTCTGAAATGCCGTGTTACTTTTACGCCAGATGTAATGGGACCTCCACCTTCCAAAAAGTTCAACTTTTGTCTCGTCAATCCACAGAGAATTTTCCCAAAAGTCTTGGGGATCATCAAGATGCTTTCTGGCTAAACTGAGACGAGCCTTTATGTTCTTTTTGCTCAGCAGTGGTTTTGGTCTTGGAATTCTGCCATGCAGCCATTTTTGCCCCCCAGTCTCTTTCTGATGGTGGAGTCATGAACTCTGACCTTAATTGAGGCAAGTGAGACCTGCAGTTCTTGGATGTTGTTCTGGGGTCTTTTGTGACCTCTTGGATGAGTTGTCGCTGTGCTCTTGGGGTAATTTTGGTCGGCCGGCCACTCCAGGGAAGGTTCACCACTGTTCCATGTTTTCACCACTTGTGGATAATGGCTCTCACTGTGGTTCTCTGGAGTCCCAAAGCTTTAGAAATGGCTTTGGAACCTTTTCCAGACTGATAGATCTCAATTACTTTGTTTCTAATTTTTTCCTGAATTTCTCTGGATCGCAGCATGATGTCTAGCTTTTGAGGATCTTTTCGTCTACTTCACTTTGTCAGGCAGGTCCTATTTAAGTGATTTCTTGATTGAGAACAGGTGTGGCAGTAATCAGGCCTGGGTGTGGCCAGAAAAATTGAACTCAGCTTTCCAAAGATGTGATAAACCACAGTCAATTTAGCTGGGATATGATTTAATCAGAAATATCGATTAAAGCTTTTACTTCCTCGTAACTCCACGTCTGACCATGAGCCATCTTTACAAATACCGCAGTCCCACACGTGTGTTTGTTGTCGTAGCGTTTACCCACGTTGTCCAACATTTGATCCACCACGCCAAAGCAATTTGTAGTCCACTTCCTGTCTTTGGCTCACTTGAATTGAACAGAGTCCTGCATTTGCAGGCGGACCAAGTCCGCTTGTTTGTTCCGGATCAGAGTCTGTTTGCGCATTCACAACTCCCCTAAACGAAGCGGACTTTCCGAGCAAACAAACTCTGATTTGAATCAAAACAGCCTTGTGAATGCGCCCTAAGTGTGACAAACATGCAAAAAAATTAACAATCAGGAAGGGGGCAAACACTTTTTCACACAACTGTAGATGCATAGCTACAATGGCGAATTAGATTCTTTTATGAGTTTATTTGAACATAAGACAAAAATTAGAAATAATCAAAAACAAAAGGAGAAAAATACTGCCGAAGAACACAGGAAAAAGTCTTTGTTTAAAAGGAGTGGGAAGAAGCCAGCGCTTATTTAATCCCACCCCTACTAGAAAATACTCTATATGAATATACTCATAAAATACTCTTTATGAAGAAATAACACACTAACATGGTTAAAAGCTCATAAAAGTCCATTTTTCATAATATGGCACTTTTAAGTGAAGCACCACAAGAGGGAAGTACCAGTGTCTCATCAGCTCCAGATAATGGTACGTATCAAAAGGAACAGTAGAAAAAAAGAAACTAACAACAACAACAACAAAAACAACAGTCTTACAGTGAAAAAAAGACAGCATAAATAAGTTATTATTCACATTGATCAAATAAAAAGGGTATAAGGCCCACGATCCAGTAAGTGAACAGTGTTTGTGCTCATTAAGAGTCTCTTTGCAGTGGTGATAAATGAGCAACTGAATTGCCTCCCCCCTCATTGGAAGCCCCACTCCTTTTGCTCTGATTGGTCTGCAGCAGCCCCGTGATGTCTGATTGGTCAGAAAGTGTAATTAAATCTAACCGCTGATTACAGGAGTTGTTTCCTGCCGACAAGGCAGTTAATTGGGTTTCCACAGCTCATCCTGAACTTGTGTTAGAAAGACTTTTATGTCAACCCGGGACCCCCGGGACCCCCCCCCCCCCCCCCCCCCACACACACACACACACACCTACATCAATAAAAATGTTAAAGTCTAAAAATGTAGTCATCCTTTTGATTCATCTGTTTATTACAAATGTTCTGAAATAAATCTGGCACTCATTTTACCCGGGGGCAGTGAAGGCAGCAGCTAAATCTTATTTCCTATAACATCCAGAGGAGATGCGAGTGGATTCAGATCAGATTAAATAAATCAGCCACTGAACAGCTAATAGATGGAAACATGGACGCCTCTGCTGTTCAGACTGAGGAGGTCCTGATGATTGGACTCTTCATCTTCATAAACTGACACACAGTTCAAGAAGGCGATCAGATAAACCGGAGCAATCAGAGCAGAAATGGTCTGTCACTGGACCAGTTCTCCCTCATCATGATAAATGCTGCAGCCAACACTCGTCTTCTGAAGTTTTCTGTGAATTTAGTCAAATTCAGCATAAAGTTTGATTGCACATCAGTTTGTTTTGAGAGTCAGCAGATAAACTAGACGGGAATTGTGGACAGGAATGCTGAGACTTCTGTACAGATGCCTGAATGTTTGAGAAGCCTCTGGAAACAGATCATCAGCAGAGTAACCGCTGCACCCTGAGGTCTGAAACCAAACAGGAAGTTTGGCTTCCTGATCAGATCAGCTTCATTAGGAACTGATGACAGAGCAGAGGCTTGACAGGTCATCTCTGTTCTTCCTCCGAGTTTAATCTGGTTTCTTCTTTTCTCGTTTTGGCCAGCATGTCTGTGGTGCAAAGTTTAGACTGACGTCTCCTCCTGATGTCTTCCGTGAACATAAATGGACGTTTTCAGTTTGGCTTTAACCATCAGGAGAAGCTGCTTCAGAGACAAAGTTGAGGAAGGATTATTAACATACATTTTCATCTTAAAACCCTACTAAGTTTGATGTCAAGATGACTTAGTGCCAATCTCATTACTCGTGTAGGGGTGTCTCAATCCCTTGATCCTTGCCACTAAAAACGGACCTACAAGGGGTAGGGCTGAAAGTCACCCCCTACAAATTGGGACATCCCTTCAAGGATCGCATACGCCATCAGTGATCCTGCTGGCTTGTATGTGAGCAGATGTGCACTTGGCATTTGCCAAAAATCTTGAGAAATCAAGCTGTCTACAGCTGTGGAGTACATTACCAAGCAAGTCTGATTTGTGCATGACATTACTGCCTGTGTTGTATCCCATGACACCCTCCATTTAACGGAAGACCAACAGAAGGAGAATTGAGATTGGGCCTCTTAGTTCTCCCCCTTAGCCCTTCCCCTTTGTTTTGTGTGTTCAAATGTAGGGGTGTCTCAGTCCTGCAAGGACAGAGGGTTAGGGGTGTCTCTATCTTGCCAGGACAGAGGGATAAGGGCTTCTTAATCCTGTTGGGACAGAGGAGAAGGGTGTGTCGTAATCTTGTTAGGACAGAAGGGTAGGGGTGTCTCAGTCATGTTAGGACAAAGGGGTATGGTTGTCTCAATCCTGTTAGGACAGACAGGTAGGTTTGTCCCTATCCTGTTAGGACAGAGGGGTAGGGATGTCTCAATCCTGTTGGGACAGAGGGGTAGGGGTGTCTCAATCCTGTTAGGACAGAGGAGTAAAGGTGTCTCAATCCTGTTAGGACAGAGGGGTAGGGATGTCTCAATCCTGTTATGACAGAGGGGTAGAGGTGTCCACATCCTGTTAGGACAGAGTAGTAGGGATGTCTCAATCCTGTTAGGACAGAGGGGTAGGGGTGTCTCAGTCCTGCAAGGACAGAGGGTTAGGGGTGTCTCTATCTTGCCAGGACAGAGGGATAAGGGCTTCTTAATCATGTTAGGACAGAGGAGAAGGGGGTGTCGTAATCTTGTTAGGACAGGAGGGTAGGGGTGTCTCACTCATGTTAGGACAAAGGGGTATGGTTGTCTCAATCCTGTTAGGACAGACAGGTAGGTTTGTCCCTATCCTGTTAGGACAGAGGGGTAGGGATGTCTCAATCCTGTTGGGACAGAGGGGTAGGGGTGTCTCAATCCTGTTAGGACAGAGGACTAAGGGTGAATGCCATTTCACCCCTTGGCCCTACCCCTTAGCCCTTCCCCTCCGTTTTGCGCGTTCATGTGTAGGGGTAGGGGTGTCCCAATACCTGTAGGATGGAGGGGAAGGGCTAAGGGGTAGGGCTATATACCCCTTCAAACGAAGATTTTTCGAGAGCACACTTCAAACGAAGGGGTATGAAAATCACTGGGACGACGGCTGCTACTGAGTCCAAAAACATCCACAAATGTAAATATTTCTCCATAAATAAAGTTTAAAAAGTGTGAAAACCATTATATAGTCTAGTTTAATGCTGTTTAAATGTTTAACGGTAATTTTTTTTTTGCAAAATGCACATGAAAAAAAATCGCAAGTACTACATTGACGCTTCAGTTATATAAACGCTACCAGGCTGAAAACCAGCGGTGCTCTGCAGCCCTGATAATCTAGATGATCAATAAGAAATTCAGCAGCATCGCTGCTGGTCTTCATGGGATAAAACACAGGCAGGGATGTCATGCAAAAATCGAATTTGCTTGTTAACGTTAATCCACAGCTGTAGACGACTTGATTTCTCCAGATTTGCGCCAACAGCTCAGCGCACATCTGCTTACACACAAGCCGGCGGAATCACTGATGACGTATGTGATTCTTGAAGGGGTGTCCCAATTTGAAGGGGTTGACTTTCACCCCTACCCCTTGTAGCTTCGTTTTAAGTGCAAGGGCCAAGGGGAAGGGGGAAGGGGTAGGGGTAAAAAAGAGAATTGGGATTGGGCCTAAAGGTGTCTCAATCCTGTTAAGACAGAGGGGTAGGGGCGTCTCAATCATGTTAGGACAGAGAGATAGGAGTGTCTCAATCCTGAAAGGACAGAGGGGTAGGGGTGTTTCAATCCTGTTAGGACAAAGGGGTAGGGGTGTCTCAGTACTGCTAGGACAGAGGGGTAGCGGTGTCTCAATCCTCCTAAGACAGAGGGGTAGGGGTGTCTCAATCCTGTTATGACAGAGGGGTGGAGGTGTTCCCATCCTGTTAGGACAGAGGGGTAGGGGTGTCTCAATCTTGCCAGGACAGAAGGGTAAGGGCTTCTTAATCCTGTTAGGACAAAGGGGTAGGGGTGTCTCAATCCTATTAGGACAGAGGGGTAGGGATGTCTCAATCCTGTTAGGACAGAGGAGTAGGGATGCCTCAATCCTGTTATGACAGAGAGGTAGGGGTGTCTCAGTCCTGCCGGGACAGAGGGGTAGGGGTGTCTCATTCCTGCCAGGACAGGGGGAGTAAGGGTGTCCCAATCCTGTTAGGACAGAGGGGTAGGGGCGTTTCAATCCTGGTCGGACAGAGGAATAGGGGTGTATCAATCCTGTAAAGACAGAGGGGTAGGGGTGTCTCAATCCTGTTAGGACCGAGGGGTAGGGGTGTCTCAATCCTGTTAGGACAGAGGAATAGGGGTGTCTAAATCCTGTAAGGGCAGAGGGGTAGGGGTGTCTCAATCCTATTAGGACAGAGGAATAGGGGTGTCTCAATCCTGTAAGGACAGAGGGGTAGGGGTGTCTCAATCCTATTAGGACAGAGGGGTTGTGGTGTCTCAGTCCTGCTAGGACAGAGGGATAGGGGAAAATGGTAGGGGTATATCCAACTTCAAATGAAGAGTTTTAAGATGCACACTCTACAAATTTGCGAATAACCGGCAAGATGGCTACAACCAAGTCCAAAAAAATCCACAAAAGTAAATATTTTCTCCATAAATAAAATTTCAAAATGTATGACAACCATTGTGTTGTCTAGTTTAATGTTGTTTAAATGTTTAATGGTTAGTTTTTAACGTTGAAGTTTCAGTAACACATAGGCAACCCTGATAATCTACAGTAATATTAATAAAACCTTCAGCAACCTTGCTGCTGGTCTCTAGTTACATAGAGGACATGGGATACAACACAGGTGGGAATGTCATGTGCAAATTGAACTTGCTTGACAATGTTAACCCAGAGCTGTCAACGGCTTGGTTCTCTATCTTTCTGGCAACAGCTCAGCACACATCTGCTTACATACAAGCTGGCGGGGATCAGTGATGACGTATGTGATTGTTGCAAGGGAGTCCCAATTTGTAGGAGTTGACTTTCAGCCTTACCCCTTGTGGCTCCGTTTTAAGTGGCAAGGGGTAGAGGTAAAAACGAGAAATGAGATTGGGCTGTAGTCCTTTGTAGTGAAGCTCATGAACAATAATTAGATCTCAAGCATCTGTCTGCTAAAACAAAGGTTAAATAAAGAAAAAGAAAAGAACAAACATGAAACGCTAAAACCAAGCCTCTTCATTTATGATTCTGGGAAATATGAATATTCTGATTAGCTTTGCCTCTTGTTGCTGCTTAGTGGAGGGATTAATGACCACTCTTCTTCTTCTAGACCAACAAGGCGGTGTCTAAAGGAGACTTCCACCTGGCCAGCTCCAGCTCAAGGCGGGCCCTCTTCCTCGCCGTGCTCTCCATTACCATTGGCACGGGCATCTACGTGGGTGTGGCCGTGGCGCTTATCGCCTACCTCTCTAAGAACCACCAGTGGTAGCCGTGACCTCCAGGGAAGGAAGATTACCCATCAGCCCCTCACCTCCTCCTGAAGCGCCGCTTCCAGGCAGGCGTTCGGTACTCTGAGCTGTCAGGATGAGCTGGAGGAGGATTTCCTGTGTGCAGACAGCATTGTCTGAATCAAACTGTTTGGTAACTACACCTAAAACTTTTGGACCAATCAGATCCCAGGATCGCTCAGAGAAACGGTGGTTTGAAACAAGATGTTTTCTTTGTCTTGATTTGTTTTAAAGAACTTCTCCAGGATTAAGATTTTTCTCACTTCCCCCCATCAGTCGATGAACCTTCTTCTGAAACGATGATCCACTCAGCTGGAACCACAACTACATCATCCTCTGAAGATTCAGAAATACGCACCAAAGTTAATAAGATCCAAACCTGAAAGTTTGAGTCTGATCGGACAAACATTAAAAAACGAACCGGGAGCTCAGCAGGTAGTGATGCTGCTTTCGAGTTACCCCGGAAACCAGAAATCAGGCCATTTTTACGTATTTGATCTCAGTGTTGGAAAGAAACACGGCTGCCTTCAGGTCAACAACAGAATGCTGGTGAGCAGCTGAACTTGAGAACTGACAGAAGGAAGAACGTGGAAATGAGATTTGTTCTGGTCAAAATCACAAACTTAGACTGATAAACAGTTGGAAGATATTTTTATTTTTCACTAAAAACAGCAGCAGCTGAAGCAAAAACAGAAATCAGGATTAAAATCAAAGCAAACCTGAATGATTTGATTCAACACCTGAACAAGAAGTAGTTTGTTCGTATTTACTCTCCTTTTCATTATTCTTTCATTTCATTTTGAGCGTCTTGTTAATGTGAAAATCAGTGTGGGAACATCCTATGTTTTTCTTTGAGCTCAGATTTGATGTTTAACTGTTTTTATATGAAGTGTTTGAACAGTTCTTCATGAACTCAGACTCATCACGTATTCAAAGCGATTTTTCAGGATATTTTAGTATTTAAGTGGAGAACAACTGTTTGTTTTTATTCTTTGTTAACATCTGAACTTCCTCTCATATGATGACTTCGATGAACTTTTTTTTTAAACCATCAGTTTTGAGGTTTTATAGTTTGTATTTTTTTCGTGTTTATCTTCAGGCTTACTGACAGAAATCAACGAAATGCTCTGAAAAACCAAACTGGAGAACTTTGTAAAGTTGTGAGGAGTGAAAGTAAAAAGGCTTTATGACTCAGACAGAGATGTCAAGATTATACTTTTTGGGGGGTACAATTATTGTCAAAGAAATAATCAGTATTACACAATTATCATGATGCATCACTTTATCCTTCAACGTCATGAATGTATTAAGTCACATCAACACTCCTTAAAGGTCTAGAAATTGATTCATTTCCAAATTTTCATGCAAACATAAAATTATATGAAGCAAAGTCTCATTCTAACCCCCTTCTGCTGGTTAAGGAACAAATAAATCCTACATTAACTCTGGATTTCTCTCAAAGGAAAACGGTTACCTGTAGGAAGTGGAACATACTGGATGGATCTCCTTTTTTATGTCCTGCTTTACAGGCTGGTGAGCTGTCCTCCACAACCACACCTACAACCCTAAAAGTTTGTACTGTCCCACTCTGACTCTAAATTAAACATGCAGATGTTCAGTTTAGTTTTCCTTCCATGCTGAAGTTGCTCTGACCTGATGAAGTGGTTCAGACGTAATTCTTTATGGAAAGGGATTTTGAGGGATCTTTCCAATTAATTATTTGCAGTGATTAATTGCGGAATCAAGCAATCATGACATCCCCACTCAGAGGTGGACCTCTGGACTCCTGGACATCCGGAACTGGATTGGCTTGTTTTTAAAGGAGCTGTCAGAACTTTTTCTGTCCCATTCAGGAAAATAGGACCTGTTGAACTCTAGTTTTTCTCTGTTTGTAATTATTTTATTCTCTGATGGTGTTTATCACTGTTGTCCACAGGCGTCCAATCTCAGTCTTTTTGATGGATGGACAAAGTACAGCCAACCTGGAGCTCCATCACAGACTGAAATATGTTTGAGATGTCCTCGGACATCCACTATGATCTGTTTGGTTGTTTTCAGAATGAAGAACTTTAACTCCACGAGCTTCTGGATGAATGTTAACGGGACTTTTCTGTCTTTGATTTTCTAATATCTCTGAGTTTTTTCTTGTTTTACATCAGCAGTAAAACCAAACGTAAAAAAACATGTTGAGATATTTAAGACCTGCCAGTCCAAGTAGTCCTCTCCTCAAAATCAGCAAACAGGTCATGTGATCAGATGTTTAAATATGATTCATAAGGACTTGCTGTATAGTGTGCCCCCTACAGGTGGGAGGAGGGACTACAACCATGTTGCAGCTGTCAAGACTTTTCTGTTTAAGAAAATTAAGATACATTCAGTCAACAACATTTGACTAAAACACATGTGTAACTTACAGGTAGGGATGGGCGATCCTGTCGATACAATACAAGTAGTTTATGGTACTTTCCTCATCGATACCGATACTTTTTGTCCCTTAAAATAAAACCACATGATTGTACAGTTTGCTGCTAATATCTTGAATGTAAGGGAAATATTGAATATAAGTAAAACTTCAGACCAGCAGTACTGGAAAGAAATGCTTTTAAAACAATAATGATTTATATTGATGAATAAATTAGACAGAAATAAGATTAAAAACTTATTTCAATTATCAAGTCCAGGTTAAGGTTATTTAAATTTATTCAGTGGAAAATGTTCAAATACAAAATGTTATAGTAATACAATAATACCAAAACATAATGTGCAATAACATGTTAAACCACTAAAACATAAAACATCATCACTAACAGTAGCAGCATCATCATGACCTCTGATTGGCTACCACCATCATGTGATACAGAAGCTAGAATCTGGCTCCTTTCACATCATTTCATTGCCTAAAGCTCTCAGAAGTGAAAACAAATGGTTTTGTATCTGTACAGTAGTATTTCCATACTTAAAAAGTATCGAATCTCATATTTTGTCAAGCTGATATTGAAGTATCGACTCCAGGGTATCAACATGCCCATCCCTACCTACAGGTTTGCTTTAGTTTTAGGAAAAAGTTTAATTGTTCAATGTTAAATAATGATTAGTGTTGGGACTAAAATTCATACTTTGTTCTCCACTTCAAACACCATTTTGACACTTTACAAGCAGTTGAATGTTAAATGTTTAAGTCGTTAAGTCTAAAACAGGTTCTTGTGGTCTGGCTGAGCAAACAAAGGGTTAGAGGCGGGCTGATCCTTTGACTCCGCCCACATCGGACAACAGGGTGTCAGGTGATGTCCTTCGCTCAATCTTGTTTCCTAAAGTTAGCCTGATGCTAAGCTAACCTTTACTCAGGGTTCCAGTATAAACCCACAGAGAAAATTTTAATCAACCGAGTCATGAAAATAAGATGAACTGATGTTTCTGTGAGAAACATCTTAAATATGAAAACATTTTAATCTATTTAAGGACTTTTTCTGATTATATTCCTTTTTTTAAATATTTAATTTTTCATGCATAACTTGAGATTAAACTTATTTCATAAACTGTTTATCTGAGCAGCCAATCAGGTTTCTGTACTGCGAGACCAACAAGCAGCACCAATCAGCTGCGAGGACGACTTAAATCACAGAAGGAAGTCAAACTGAAGCATCTGCGGCTTTGTGAGCTTAAACATTTCTTGCAGAATCTGATGTCACATTTTTATTTCACAAGACAGAAAAGACAAAAAACAGGTCAACACATGGCTGCACGTGATTGGCTGGTTGGCCTGCAGCCTGACCGCCTCTGAACAGGAAGTAGAGTTAGGTTTTCATCTCCTTCTCGGCAGCTTCACGTGTAAACTCTGGTTAAAAAGGGCTGCAGACATCATCACATGTCTGTTCACACGTTCCAGACTCAAGTTTGATGGTGAATCACTCATCTGTGAGGGTTAGCGTAGCTTAGCACAAAGACTGGAAGCAGTGGGAAACTGTTAGCCTATCTCCATGACAACACAGAAAAAAAGAGCTACTCTGTGATTGGTTGTTCTTGTATTTTTTAAAGCGTCTCTGGTCCTGCTGATAAAATTAAACTTTGTATTTTCACTGAAACATTTGTGGTTGCGTTTTATGTCACATGTTCAGCTTCTGCACCAGTTAAACTCCACAAGACTGACTACTTTGACTTGTTTCTTGGTAAATAAAATGTGCAAAACTTGTTTTTATACTTAATGTTCATCCTTTTCAACATTTTAAAGCTGCAACATAAAGTATAGCTTAAATTTTAAAGTAGCACTACATAACTTTCCGACTTTAAAACTCTTTGTTTCTGACTCATCTCGATGCTACAAACGATATTCATTAAGATTCCTGGAGTCGTGGTTTTTCTGCAGAATCCCGAGCCTGAGAAAGCACACTTCACAATGTTTTCCGTTCCAGCACACCACTTTACAGCATTTCACTTTACACACTTGCACAACTGGATGCTCACACACTTTACACTCACCCACAAGAACATTACCAGAGGAAGAGAGAGAGAGAGAGAGAGAGAGAGAGAGAGAGAGAGAGAGAGAGAGAGAGAGAGAGATAAAACCAGTTGACATCACTGATTTTTACTGACTGGAAGAAGCCCAGAGAAGAGACAGGATGGAGATGGACGCTGAAATTAGGGATCATTTCTACTCCCTTACGTACGTAAACCGTATGGAGGACCGAAACTTCCATTATCAAAAATAAATACAGAAATACAAAAATGGCTCAATAAATAAATAAAAATGCCAATGAGTTACACAAAAATATTCAAAAATAGTTTTTCCATGAAAGGTTAGATTTGGAATACGGACACTAGGGATGGGCAATTCTGTCATTTTTCATGTTTGATACAATACCAGTAGTTTATGGTACTTTTTTTTTTTTATTGATACCGATACTTTTGGTCCCTTTAAAGAAAACCACATAATTGTACTTTTTGCATTAATATCTTGAATGCAAGGACAATATTATATATAGCAAAACTTGAGAACAGAATTACTGGAAAGAAATGCTTTAAAACAATAATAAATTATATTGATGAGTAAATTATGAATAAGATTAAAAAATCCTTTTAATTATCAAATAACTTAACAGGTTAAGATTATTTAAATTTATTCAGTAGAAAATGTTCAAATATAAAATATATTATAAACTTAGCTAAACATAATGTGCAATAACCTGCATTAAAGCACTGAAAAATAACAAACATCATCATCATCACTAACAGTAGCAGCATCATCATGACATCTGATTGGCTACCACCATCATGTGACACAGAAGCTAGAATCTGGCTGCTTTCATATCATTTTATTGCCTAAAACTCTCAGAAGTGAAAACAAATTGCATGTTTTGTATTTGCACAGTGGTATCGTGATACTCAAAAAAGTATCAATTCCAATATTTTGTCTGGCTGGTATCAATGTATCAACTCCAGAGTATCAATATGCCCATCTCTAACGGACACAGTAGCAGCATCATGTATGTCTAGTTTGTAGTTGCAAGGGCAGAAATATAATTCCAGCCGTTGCCAGACTTGCTGCTGATGCGTCAGTGACCAGCAGCCTGCAACATGTACTGTACTGGAGAGGAGTTTAACTGACAGCTAACATTGGCAAACCCGTTAGCTTATCGATCCAGGAGAAGAGTTGCCATTTCCACGTTTTGATGCTGTGGAAAATGTTTATGTGGGTCCATCTACTATAAGCTTCACCTAAGGGGGTATATACTTGCCGTGAGCACAAATGCTCATAGAAGCGGTCTGCATAGTCTGTGAATGTACTTGCTGCAGCACGTCGTGGCCAAAACACTCGATACCGGAGGTCCCTGCTTGGAGCAGTACACAGCGCTTGGACATGAAGTCGTGAAGAGGTCAATCTGCTGGTCAGATTGTATTTCCGGGGCAGCATCATCACTCAAAACATTTCCAGTCTGTTGCCAGCTATTAAGGCGTGCGTGTTTATCACCGTGCAACAGGGAGGAAACAATAAAGACGCTGGTAGTTGTGGACAGAGTCTGAGCAGCACTCTTCAAAACAACTCACTGTTGTGTTTACCTCTGACCTCGTGTTCACGGTGTTCTACATATGAGCAATTCTAGCATTCGAGTCAATATTGCACCACTCGCTTGCATCACATTACCTCGCGTCAATGTGTGACACCTTTGTGCCGTAGGTACACTGGGAACACGTGGGCGCCAGCAGCAAGTATATTCCAGCCCTAAATTTACTCTAGTATTTGCTCTTCACAGGTCATTCCTCTTCTGAGCCAGATAATATCTCCAGGGCTCTGAAGCAGCTGCTTGACTCCACCATTTTTCCCAGTGCCAGCCGAGCTGTGCCGAACATGCTACTGCAACATAGAGATAGTATCTGGCAACCCGCAATGGTGACTTGTATTGGCTTGTAGATGTAAACATAACGCCATTGTTGACCTTGGTAAAATTTATTTTGTATTTTTTTTCAGGCTAAAAATAATTTTAAGGAAATGCTGTACTTTCATTCTGCACACTTCTAAAACACCTCGTGGATGTACTATGATTTTCTTTTTAAAAAAATAGCTTTAAAAACATAAAGCCCCGTTTCCATCCGTGGGTATGGGTTGGGTCGGACCAGGCCGGATCGGGCAAGTACCCCAGCCTGCGGCTTTCACAAGACGGATATCGGGTGGCGCTGGACATCCGATGGGCGTGACCAGATAGTGAGGTTAGCTTTAGGAGAAGGGTTAGGGTTAGGGTTAGATTTTAGTAAGTTACATGAAGAACAAACTTCTGATTGGGACTTCCGGTGTGGATTGGATATATGGCGACGTATCGTGACTGCAGTTGGGTCCCTCTCAGAGGAAGACGCATCATCATAGGTTGCAGCTGACATCACAGTTGCAACCTATCACAGCATTCATGTTACTTGTCACTTTAACACAGTGGCCCCAGGAGGGGCTCAGGGCTTTGTCAGGGGTGTGGGGGGGGGGGGGGGGGCAGCCAGGCCTATAGTTTTTGTACTTCTAACAAAATATGGGCATATTCTTTAAAGTACTAACGAACAAATGATGACTCAAAAGGCATTGCCCCCTCCCAAATTCAGTGCATTTTTCATGTATCTTTTTCATTTTTCATGGTAAATGTTTGGGTGCGTGTGCTAGCAGTGGTGGGATGGGAGGGGGGGGGCTTGACATTATAATTTCCAATGAAAAGGGGGCCCTGCAGAAAAAGTTTGAGAACCACTGCTTTAACAGTTGTGAATGACAATAGAAATACCCATTTATGTCACATTTGATGGGTTTCTTAAAGGTTGAATGCGGAACATAAGCCCCTTTTCCACCAGCGGGTCTGGGCCGGGTCTAACCCGGTCTACGTTTTTTTTGCGTCTCCAAAGATAAAAACTTGGACGGGTACCCTTATATCCGACCCAGCCCAGCCTACTGTTTTGGTACCCTTCAGTAGGGGTACTGATCTAACCGATCCGGACCAAAGAGGTGGAGCTGATACAAAGCAATCTGTTGATTTGTTGAAAAATCCGTCACTTCCCGAGTGACCCGGCGTAAAAACAAAGCAGGGATGACTCCTTTGTTTCTGTCTCGCGTGGTGCTTCTGTTAAAAGGCATTAAACTGCGATGATGTCACCTGATCACGTAGCAGCGCTTTCTGGTTAATACTCCGCCTCCAGGATAGGGGGACAGTTTGCTGTGGGGACGCAACGTGAAATCAACATATCTGTACCAAAACCCACCCGATCCGAGAAGGTCCCGCCTGTGGCTTGCGGGACGAGGCGGAGACGGGTATTGGGTGGGGTCAGACTTCCGACACCACCCATATCACTGTTTACAGTTGTTTTTTTGTTTTTTTTTCAAACTTTATTTTTCAGAATTTTCAATGTTTTTACAGTACAGTTACACAAACAACAACCCCAAACCCACCCGTCCACCCGAGGGTACACATAATACACACATAAACACAGTCAGAGAGAAAGGAATTAAAATTTTTAAAAAAAGAAAAAAGAGAAAATAAATGAGTAAATAAAATTGTAAAAGGTTTGCCACCTTAAGGCTAGATTTACCATAGTAAAGGACACCTTACAAGTTTTGCTGTTAAATGACTGTTCATAAATAACATGATTTTGTTGTGTCAGGTTTCCCACCAGTCCATCATGTGTGCAGTCAAGGGTCAGACGAAGGGTAGGTTGTCTATGAATTGTAAGAAAGGGTTCCAGGTGTTATAAAATCTGTTTGAGGATTTACCCCTAGAGTATCTAAGTTTTTCCAGGGGTGGAGAAGCAAGGACTTCCCTCACCCAACAAAGAAAAGATGGAGGAGTAGCAGATGTCCAATGCCGCAGGATAAGTCTCTTGGCTAAAAGTGAAGCAAATGAAATGGCACGTGCTTGGAATTTAGAGATCTGAACCCTCCCAGCTGTAACACCAAAGATGGCAGTGATGGGGTCTGGTGAGATGGGCCTGCCGCATAAATGTGTAAAAGCCTCAAATATCTGGATCCAGAAATTTGCCAGTGCAGCGCAGGACCAAAACATATGTCCAACAGTGGCGGTGCCTTGATGACAACGCAAGCAATGAGGGTCAGTGTTTGGATAGATGGCAGCCAGTCGATCCCTAGAGAGGTGAAGCCTATGTTTGATCTTAAATTGTATCAGATTGTGTCTGAGGCACAAAGAGGAGGAGTGGATGGAATCTATCATTCCAGGTCTGTGCTGAAAGTTGGACTCCAAGGTCCTGTTCCCAGGCACATCTAGTCTTCTCTAGTGTGGGTATACTGAAATTAAGAATGGTGTTATATATAAACGAGATGTTGCCCTTAAGGATTGGGTCACACCCCAGTATCTTGTCAAGCAAATTATTATCAGGTAGGTGTGGGAATGGGTAGTGTTCCCCAGCAAAACTACGGGCCTGTAGGTACCTGAAGAAGTGAGCCTGGGGTAATGTAAAATCCTTACGCAAAGTCTCAAAAGAAATGAAGGTACCATTTACAAATAGATCTTTAAAGAAAACTATGCCATTGTCATACCAAGAACGAAAAGCTGGATCGAATTGCGTGGCAGGAAAAATATCGTTATGAGTCAGGGGCATAAAGCCACTTGTATGGGTCAGGTTAGTGTTTCCTGAACTGATGCCATATTCTGAGGGTGTTTTGTCACAGGGCTTGAAGAGGAGTAGTTAGATTTCTTAGAAAAGGAGGTACAAAGGCTAGGTAGTGGTGAATAGGAGGGACATTCAGTTTCCAAGGCAACCCAAGGAGGGTTTTGCCCTGTTCTGAATGATGTAATCCAATAGGGTAATATGGAGAGGTTGGCTGCCCAGTAGTATAACATGAAGTTGGGAAGTGCAAGTCCACCAGCAGATTTAGGCATCTCCAGAATAGCACTTCTTGCTTCTGGGGACAGATTTGTTCCAGATAAATGATGAAATATGTGAATGTAGATCTTTAAAGAAGGAAAAATGGAGAAACAGTGGTAGCATTTGAAATGCATACAAAAATTGAGGTAAAATTGTCATTTTCACAGTGTTAACACGGCCTGCTAAGGAGATGGGCACAGTTGTTTATTTTAACCCTTCCCCCTATCCCTAACCCTAACCATCCAACTACACCACATGCATCTGTTTGCAAGCCACAGATAGATACTCTTAGAGGCGTTTAACTAACGACCGCTTGAGACTTCCTGTTGTATGGCGACGCCCTTGTAGGTCATTGTAACTGCAGTTAGGTACTCTTGCTTCTTCCTGCTCTTGTGCTTCTTCTCTGGTTCGTTCCTGTCAGCTACACAGCTCAACACTGCCCCCATGGTTTCTGGTGGTACTGCTCCATTTACTCCTTCTAGCAACAGATCCACAAGCCCCCTGAAAACAGACCAAACTAAACAACGTATAACATGAACTACTCTGGCCTTGACTAGATGATCTTTATGACCTCTGAAAACTTTTATTAATTTCTTTTTAAATGATAATGGCACAAATATTTGACAACATTTTTGTTAGATTTTTTTAGTTGTTAGAATCAACAGCATCTTTACATTTTCTATTCTCTCCAAAATAACACAAACTTGGTTTGAAAGCAGATCAGCAACAGATTTTCAGGCTGATTTTAAAATCCTCCTTCTCTGAGAGGGTGGAGAGGGGGGGGGGGGGGGGGGGGGGGTTTCAGGTGTCTTACCCCTTAAAACCAGGAAGGGGGAAGCTGGGACTGGGATGAAATCTGCTTCTGCTCCAGCTGGAAGAAGATGATCCTGGTTCTCTTTGTTCTTCTTCTAGCTTGTTGAAATGGGGAGATGAAGTCTAAACTGATCGATTACCATCAGCTGTGTGGGGAGCACACAGGAAGTTACTTCACTGGCAGGAAGTGACATCACATTGGAGAGGTCTGCAGTGTGTTGGTTGCTGATCTGTGGTCAGAGTGGAAGATGGGGGTGAAGACACTACTGCTGCTGCTGCTGCTCGTCATTCTGGGTAAGACTGATCCTTGTGGCTCAGTTTTAGTCTCGGTCCGTTCACAGGTGTCAGAGAGGAGAGAGGGAAGCGGCCTCGGCCCTGAGCTGGTCTTCATTTCTGTCAGCATCATCCTGACAGTTTGGTTGTCACAGACATTCACCAGTTTTTTGTGTTCAGAAACAAAACAGAGCGTTTCATGACTTATCCTGATAACCAGAACTGAAAACTCACTTGATCCATTCAGATGTGGTGAACAGATCGTGTCTCACGCTGCGAAGAGTCCCTGAACGGAGCAGGAAGAGTTTCTGTTGCTCTGCAACAACTTGCTTCCTCCTCTCACACCTCAACTGGTCTTCACACCAGCACGGCCCTGTCTGTTTCCTGAAGCCTCTCTGTTGCAAACCCTGATGTTTGGATGACTTAAGAAGTGTTTTAATGGCCTTAAAGCTGACTTCTAATTGGCTGATCCAGCATTCATTCTGAACTGATCGGTTTAGGATTATCAGCTGATAAATGTTTTTCTTTATGATCACTCATTTTTTCATAATTTGAAGCTGAATCTTTCTTTCTTTTTTTCGTCGTTTGATCTTTTTTTTTCTGTTTAAATTATTCTGAACTTTGGAAAAAACATCTTTTAATGTGAAATCAGCTGAATTCTGTCCTCATCTGTGCTGGTGTTCATCATGAAACAGGAGTCAGATAGTTTCTTAAAGTAGGGGGGTGATAACAAGTTTACCAGTAGTTTATGGTACTTTTTCATCAATACAGATACTTTTGGTCCCTTTAAAAGAAAATCACATGATTGTACAGTTTGGATTAATATCTTGAATACAAGGGCAATATTAGATGTAAGTAAAACTTGTGAACAGAAGTACTGGAAAGAAATACTTTTGAAACAATGATAAATTATATTGATGAGTAAATCAAACAAAAATAAGACTCAGTTTCTAGCTCATTTTTCTGGCACAGCGACGTTTACGTGTGAATTCCTGCAGAAATCTGTGGGAAAGATGAATTTCTGTCAGCAGAGAGGAAACTCAGATGTTCTGCTCTCAGGGACAAGTCAAAGTGTTCATGGAGTAAAAAGTTTGATGTAGAAGAATCCTCCAGACTACAGACATATAATGTTCTGTCTCCATGGTGACGATTGTTCCTACTCTGAGTCTGTACACCACAGATCTTCCACGGGGATCCTCTGCAGGAATCTGGATTCTCAACAGGAGCCTTTGGATCCATGTTCTCATTCAGTTTAACTACATCTCATTCTAGTTTTGCTCCACAGAACCAAATTTTGAACATTAAGGACCAGCAGTTCCAGGATTATAGAAACTTTTTCAAACCTGGGTCCTGTGACAGAAGAACCGGGTCAGATTCTGCAGGGACTCAGACTTCAGGACCGGCTTTAGAACAGTCACAAACTGTTCCTGAGCTGGCCAGATCAGTCAGTCCAGAATGGGTCAGTGATCCGGTCCAACATCAGAACATGGAGAAAAAAGTAAAAAATTTGACTGTCGTTTCTTTTTTTTTTGTTTCTTTGAGTTTTAAACTTTTATATTTGGACCAAAGACTAAAAAAAAAAAAAAAAATGGACGTAGTATCGGGTCATGTCCGAACAGGGGAAAGTGAAGTCAGTTGGGCGTCCTACCGTTGCTATCTTGCCGTGTTTCGTGTGTCATCACTCCCAGAAAATACTAAAATGGCCAAAGGCAAGGTGCCACCCCGGCGATAATGATTGACAGCTAAACTAATGCTAGCCGAACTAATCCGAAGTGAACAGGAACGAACGAAGATAGATGGTTTAAAGGTAAAACAAACTCAGACGTGCTGTTAACCAGCTAAAAACCACCATTGTCTAATTCTGCTACAGACTGAGGCCTTCCTAGGAGCAAGCAGGAAGCTAGCTATTAGCTAAAATCGGTACCCGGTCTGCCCCCTGTCAATCAAAAGGATATGCCCCTAATTATGTGTAATTTCAAGATTAAATACCATCTAAGCGGATGCAGAACCGGCTCTAGACTTCAAAGGGGCCCTCTAAGCAAAATAATGTTTGGGGGCCCTACCCCTTCATGCCATGAACAAAGTTTTTGGTTAGATGCAACACCTTAAGTCAATTTATAATGTGTATTAACTGCTGCTTCTTTAGCCTTTTTTCTTTTTTTTCTGCCCAAGATTGATAATTCCTCTACATCTTAATGAAGCCCATAAAGCACTCATGGAGACAAACTACTTTCTTAGGGGGCCCCCTCGTGTGCAGGGCCCTAAGCGGTCGCTTAGTCTGCTTAGTGGTAAAACCGGCTCTGAGTGAATGAGTTATAAAAAATTCACCCCCCTCACAGTTGACAAGAAGGTAAACTTGACCTCTTAAACCTAAAATGATTTTTTGAACCAGGCTGTAAACGTGTTTATTTCTGCTGTGAAGTTGGTCTTTTTAACATGAGAGTTTATGGGGATTTGCTCTGTTTTGGAGCCCCTAGTGGATGAAGAAAGAACTACAATTATTTAGCGGCTTCACGCTTTTCCTGCGGAGTTTGCCCCTTGGTTTTGAGACTGTTTCAACCATCAAACAAACTTGATTGAAAGAAATGTTGATAGATGCTACTTCTGGAGGTGAGTTTCTTCTTCTTCTCTTCCAGAGCGGGGGCTGGCAGCAGGAAGCCATCGTATCGGCTCTATGCCCGGATCTCTGCACAACATCAGCACTGACGACCATGGCGTCCAGAAGGTCGTCCTCACCGCCGCCTACTCCTTCAACAACCAATCAAATGATGCCTTCTTCTTCAAACCATCGGCCATCCACAGAGCGCAGCGACAGGTAGCCTACGACTCACCTGGAGACAAGCGCCGCCCAAAATGACATCATGATGGGGAATTAAAAACAGAAAAACTAACATTTTATATAAAATAGACAGTATAAAGTATTTTTTAAAATTTAATTTAATTTAATTTTAATAATGGCCGCTCACATCATTTAAAGACCTTATTTTTTTTAACTGAAAATGTCATTTAATGATGATGTAATTTAACTAAATAAATATTTGTTTGTAAAGAAATCAACTTAATATTTTTTTTATTGAAGAATCAACAAAACAATGCAGCATATATTGGAGAAAATCTAGAGTTTTTAAATGTAGAAAACTGAGCAGTGTATATAATGTGTGTGTATATACAGTCATCCTCAAAATTATTCATCCCCACAATTAAATAAAAAAAAAACTAATTTCACAATAGTAATTCATAAAACAAACTAAAAAGGTAACAATAAATAAGAAGTCAGTAAATTATAATTAAGTGACATAAAATATTGCTTTTTGAATTTTAGTTGAAAAGAGTAATTTGAAAAACTAACAAATAAAAGTCCAAGACAAATCAGAGCACCTTGCTCATGAACAGTTGACCGAAATACTGGTCAACAGGTGCAGACGTCTGATTGGATGTTACAGAAAACACCTGATAGGGGAATATCACGCTTACTGATTGTCTCAAAGATTTTCTCCAATAAAATTTTAGTTCAGAAGCCCCATCATGCTTGTTTACTTGTTTTATATTTTATTATTTCTATGAACCACAATTCAAAATTAATGTCATGATTTTGATTAAATGCTTATGTATTATTACTTTTTTCAGTTTCAACTTATTACACTGTCAGCTTATTCTCTTTTCTTATTTAATTGGAGAGTATGAATAATTTTGAGAACAACTGTATATATGTATATAATGTGTGTGTGTGTGTGTATGTGTGTGTGTATGTATGTGTATATATATATATATATATATATATATATATATATATATAATTGAAAAATGACCCAAACTGAAAATATCTGAAACCAAGTCGATCAAACCAAATCCAAACTGTCAACAGTTTTAGGTTTATCTTTCAAACATTGTCTTCATGATCCTCATCAGTGTGTGTGTGTGTGTCAGATTGTTAAAGGGGTCCGGTATGTCGTGGATTTGGACATTTCCAGGACGGTTTGTCGTAAACGTGACAGCAACAGTGATCTGTCCAGCTGCCAGTTCCAGCCTGCAGGTCGTCTTCACCAGGTGAGTCTGAGCTCACAGGTGAACCAGTCAACAGAAATACAATTCTGTATAACATCATCATGATCAGGTGGAAGCTGTTTGGTCAGATGTCTGCTGTTTTTCAGACGTTTCGGTGTCACCTGGAGGTATGGCAGATTCCTTGGAAACATCAGAGCAGCATTGAGGAGTTGCTCTGTAAAACCTGAGGGGAGTCACTTCCTGCCGCCATCTTTACCCGCCACTGTTTTCTGTGCCAGGTCACTTTTTCAGAACTAAAGAAAGTGAAAGATTAAATAAAGCTGATATGGAACATAATTCTTCTGCAGCAAGTTTAATTTCTTTCTCTGCAAACTTCATTAGTCCAGTACCAGCTGATCGTCTGTCAGTCTGCTGCTGCCATCTGCTGGTCAGAGACCAAACTCACCCCCAAACATCCTTTCATTCAGTAAATAAAACAACTTCTGTCAGGAGGAAAATTCATCCATTAGTTTCTGAGAAACAATCTGATTTGTTCCAGATAAGATGAGGTTTCATTTTCTCTCTGACCTCTGATCAGTTTTCATTCATCAGCTGAGTCACATCAGAAGCATTGACGTTGCCATGGCATTAACTCAAATGTAAAACCAGCTCTGAGGGACTTTGGCAAATTTTTCATGGAAGCGTCCCCGAACAACGGCTAATCCAGCGTCGTCTTCATCCTGTCTCTTCTCCGAGATCTCTCCAGTCAGTAAAATTCAGTCTTCTGTTGACGCTTAACTTTTCTCTTTCTCCATCATATCCTATTTTCTTCTCTTCTTTCCATGTCTCCTTACATTTCTTTAATCAGTCAGCCATGGATAAGATTTAATCAATAAGTAAACCAGCTGATTTCCTGCTTCCATCACTCAGATTTAGATTGTTTGGCAGCAGCAGGTTGAAGCAGAAATCTATCAGTTTGTTCTGAATGGCTGCAGTGAGGTGGAGGAGGATGATGATGAGGGGAATGAATACTGAAATTCAACCAGAGCCACAGCTGTGCAGCAATTCATGAAGACATCTCTCAAAGATGGCTTATGTAAAAAAAAAAAAAAAAAAAAAAAAACAACTTAAAAGGATAAATAATAAAACTGCTTCATTATTTTCTCTTCAGCTTCTTTTTATTTCAGTCAGATTCAGTTGTGGACAAGAAATAAACAACCTTAAATCTGCCATATTTACGAAATAATCTGTTAACACTGAAAGCAGGTGAATGTGACGATGAACTAAATCATAATCTGATGTTTCTGTCGTGAATTATTTCACATTAATGGGAACAAAAATCAGCTGAAAAACAAACATTCTGACTTTATTCAGGTCAATTTTCAGAGTTCTGGATCATGAATACATTGAAAACTTAACATCTCAGTGTAAAAGAAAAATATTTGGCACCTCACAGCAAACAAAACAAAAAAACATCTAAGTAAACAAGTCGACTTCTGCTTTCATCAGCGTTCATCTAAAATGATCAGAAAATCAGAGCAAACGGAAACTATTTGGGTTTTAGACTGAACTTCAGATCATTCCCGACATCGTCAGGGAAGACATGATTTTCAGTGCATCTGATCAGAACCTCTGAGGTTCTGAAGTCCAGAACATGACAGATTAACGGACGTAAAATCAACGACTCCAAAGTTTTAGTTTCACTTAAAAATCAAAAATGTATTTTTTTTCTCTTTCTTTATTACATTTAAATTAACAGAAGATGTTCGTTCAGACTGATTCCATCATTTCAGTCTAAACTAACAAATGTGGGTGGAGTCTGGAGGCCGGTTACCATAACAACACTCATCCTTCAGCAGATGATGCTCCTGGATCAACACAGACTTTAAAACATTTATCAGACAGAGAAGTTTGGAAATAAACAAAACTGATACAACAAAAGAGCGCAGCGACAGCTATCAGAAGGAAGTCGGAGATGAAACACCTGGACAGGAGGCCGAGACAGAATGATGACGATGATGAAGGAAGAACCAATCATGTAAAAACTGGAGCTACAAGCAACCAAGAGAAAAGGAGGAAGCTAGTATGCGTCAATGTTCACTCCAGTCTCACAGCAAAACATGAAATAAACATAAAAAAGCTCATGTGTGCAAAATTGTGAGCACAAAGATTTTTTATGTGATGAGTGTCGGGGGCGGGGCTTCATTGCAGGGATGTTAGTGAGACATGTTATCAAACTGTCCGTTTAATGAAGACTTGATGTTTTCCTGCTTACTTCATTTATACTCTCTGATCAGTTTGGAGAGTGAAAAACAGAAACTGGACCTGGTTCAGGACTGGACTCCAGCCTGTCCAACCTCTGAACTGCGACACGACCAACAACAGATAAAATGGAGATATTTTTGTATCCGGCGGCAGCAAATAAATCAACAGATTCATTTCAAGTAACTGAATCTTTCAGATTTACTTCACTAAACCAGTGTAACACAACTTGTAACAAATCCATCTTGTTCTCTTATGTTTTGAGGTTGAGTAGGAAGTATGTCTCCTGAGAAATCTTGTAGGGGAGGGAGACTGTTGTTGTTGTCCAGGTTTCTGGGATTTGTAGTTCTGATGTCAATAAAAAGCCTGTGGTTCCAGTTTCCTCTCAGTTTATTATTCTATCATCAACTACTGAGTTAAAGTCCAGACCAAACACGATTTGGCCGTCAGGTTTACATGCAGGGTCTGTGTGAATGGACATCACGGGGGCGTCGAGCCTTCTAGCGGCGCGTTTTTAGTGTAATGCAAATACAAGGTGGCGGATGCCAGAATTGGAAAGTCTGAAACTTTTGCAGCTTGATGTGGTGCGTCAACCAATCAGAGCGACTTAGTGTCGTGACTCAGACACATTTTCTGATGGGACGGGAAACGCCATGAAGTACCCGGGAATCTCTTTACTGTCCTACATCAAGACAGCTGGTCATCGAACTGGGCCCGGATCAGACGAAAAAACTGTCTGTCTGTACTGTACTATGCTGCCTGTATAATCTTGGACGGGTTGTACTGAAAACAAAGTTCATTGCAGTGGGATGCCGGTACAATGACAATAAATAAAGTCTTCTAGAAGCGCTGAAGGGCCCATCGTCAGGCTGCAGCGCCTGGAGGAAATGGTGAAACTCAAACTTAGAACGCCTCTGGACAATCTGATGAATCCAGACACGGAGCACAGACGCCCGTCGACGTCGTTCTCTGGCCTTGTGGAGCAAATAAAGCCAAGCAGCTGCTCAGTTTCATCTGCCATGATACAAAGACACAGGCAAAGGAAAACAATCTGGTCCACCAATTTGTCCAATTTGTCTTGGACATCCTGAGCGTTTTTGTCTCTGGGTGTCAAGTGTTGGGACCAGTGTCCAACTTTGTCTGGTAAGAACGTTTTTGATGCGGAAATGACGTTTGGTCTGAACGCAATGTCAGACGAACTCTTGGTGGCAGCGGTGGGATTTCAGTTTCGTCTCTCCTAGAAAAAAAAAAAAAAAAATGGGCAAATGATGGAGCAAATGATTGACAGCCCAAGAACTCGAGCTAAGAGCCAACCAAGCAAACCTGGAGTGAACAGGTGCGAACGAAGATAGGGGGGCTAAAGGTAGGACATGCTCAGACCTGCCGTTAGCCGGCTAAAGACCGCCATTGTGCTACTCTGTTACAGGCTGAAGCCTTCCTGGGAGCAAATGGGAAGCTGGCAACTAGCCATCACAGCTAACACCGACAGGTTGCCGCCTGTCAATCGAAAGGACACGCCCCTGTGTAATTTCAAGTTTAAAAACTAAACAGATGAGTTATAACCCCCCCAGTTGACATGAAGGTAAATTTGACCTATTAAACCTAAAATGATGTTTTGAACCAGGCTGGAAACACATTTCTGCTAAAACTTATTTATTTCTGCTGTAAACATGTTTATTTCTGCTAAAACTGTTTATTTCTCTTGACGTTGACCTTTTTTTAAACGTGGGAGTCTATGGGACCGGGGTCGGTTACCGAATTTTCCGTCATTCCTTTTTTAAAACGGTGACAGAAAAACTGAAGGCCGTCAGCATTTTACAGATTCAATTTACACTCTACCACTAGAGGCGAGTTAGCATATTGTCTCTCTGATGCATGGCCTGTTGGTCACCCAGAAAAAGTCATGGCAGCTGAGTGTCCGAAGCTTCTTCAACCCAATCGGTCTCCCATGACGAACATTTTTGCTTAACCAGCAGAACCAGCGCTTGACGCCATTTCAGGCGAAAACTTCAGTGGCAAACCGGCGTGGAAATGAGCGCACATCTGATCATAAAATGACTTATGCTGACCATTGGTTAAAAACTTCTGACCAAACAACAGAATATTGGTCAGAAATGCACCGTCATCCAGCTTTTCTCCTAAGCAGCAGCAGCGCTGACAGATGGAGGCTGGTCGGATCTGAGCCTGACCCGGACAAACATAAGCGAAACTTTCATTAGTAAACTAAGAAACAGTCACCAAATGAACACTTGTACAACGTAATGTATAGTTCATTTATAGAAACGGATCTCCCTCCCTCACTCCGTGTCTCCTGGAGCTCAGTACCAGCGCGTCTCCCTTCTCTCCTATGTTTAACAGTTTTCTGTTATTTACTTTCGCTTACAGTTACACATCGTACAGCTCCACACAGGTCAGGGTTGTGTTCAACTTTCTCTAGTCTAAAGCAGCGTTTCCCGCTGTCCGATGCACCTCGCCTTTCTCAGCCCGCTTCCTCTTCTTCCCCGACTTTTTCTTATCACACACATGAGAAAAAAGTCTTTACTATTGTTGGCGATCAGTGTCCCTTCATCAAAGTTATAACACTCTCTGTTAAATCATCTGCTGTACACCTCAGCTCCTGAGACAGAAGACAGGAGGCGATCCGTCGTTTCTATTAAGTAATCTGTACCCTAAAGTATAGTCTATAAGTGCTCAGTCAGCAATGTTTCTTAGCTTAGCTAATAAGTTATTTTTTCTTCTTCTCTTCGGGTCAGGCTCAGATCCGACAGTCCGGGTCAGGCTTGACCAGCCTCCGCCCTCCTCTCTTCAGTGAAGCAGCTGGATGAGAGGTTCGCGTTGATTCTATTGTTTGTCGGACACAACATTTATAATCACCGTGGATCAGTCAAAAAATTTATGATCAGATGTCGCTCATTTCCACGCTTGTTTAAAACGGCCGCTACTTTTATATCCTAATGGCATCTACACAAAAGTCACGTGTTCGGCAGCCGAAATGGAGATAGTGTTGACAAAAGAGGTGAAAAAGGAAGACTGATGCAGTGGAAGATGAGGGACAAAAGTAATCAGTCTTCGGCACCAACTACACCAACTTTAATGGAAAAATGCACCGAAATGCATTATTATATTATAATAAATGCGGGTAAGAAAATATGCTGGATTTTTATACCCTTCAGTCAAATGCGGACAACGAAAAAGCTAGCGCAACCTCTGATGGGGACTGACTGTTTTGGAGCCAGCCCCTAGTGGATGAATGGTGAACTACAATTTTTGCCACCTCGGAAGTGGCTTCACTTTTTTTGCCGGAGGGTGCCGCTTGGACCGGTATGGTGAATACTCTCCCTGGAGGGATGCTAAGATGGATCCGCCCGCTCCGTGTACTGGCGATGGAAGCCAGAACATCCTTGGGTGGGCGAGGCAGCTGGAGGCTGCCGTCGGGGCTACGGTGGGGATCGGCAGTCACTGCGACGAGGAGCTGGCCAGGATCCTGCCAACACGTTTGAGCAGGTCTGCTTTAAATCAGATTAAAGTGCCGGAAAGGAGAAACTGGGAGTTGCATTTGGACAGAACAAGATGGTTTGTTACAGCAGATTTTCATGATTCAGAGTTTAAAAAGTCCCTTCAGCCCCCACCTCCCTCTGACTGTCCTCCAGAGGGCCAGCAGGGGTCATGGATGGATGGATGAATAAATTTGTGGCGTGGAGTCAGAGGAGGCGATAAAAGTGATGACCAAGCTTATGAACTCAAACCAGTGTGAATGACTTAGCCGGAGCGAACTGGTGAGTTTTTATCTCCACAGACCACCAGCGGCTCTCAGCCTCAGTGCTGTTTTATAGTTTTATACCTCATGAGCAGGTAACTTTTTCACTGTAAAATGTAAAATCTAAACTGAAAAAGCATTTTAATTCTCCAAAACAAACAGATATTCTACTTGGATCATCAGTGCCGTGACGGTTTGTTGCAAAGAAAACAGAGATAAGCTAAAATGAGGATAAATTAAATTGCATCAGTTCCCCAGAGTGGCCTGCAGGTGGCAGCAGAGTAGACATCATCCTCCAGGTCTCGTCCTCTGAAGACCTACCAGCGTTTCAGCTTTAATTAGAGTCGGTCATGGAGCCGCTGTGGACCAACGTCCAGGGAAACTTCATGACTGCTTCACTCCCACATCCTGCAGGCTAGTGACATACAGACGGACACTTCAGTCTCGCAGCTGAGGTTCCGCCTCTCTACACCTTACGTAGGTCAAGTTTGCCGATGTAGGGCGAGCGGAAGGAGCCCAGGTATAGACTCCCGTCGTGCTCGTGGACCTCGCTGATGTAGGCCACCACCAGGCCGTTGGGGTCATGGAAGCTCCGGGTGCAGATGCCGCCTTCACGGAGCTCTGCCACCAAACTGTAGCGAGGGACGAACTTCATCAGCACGTCGTCACTGAAGAGCTGCAGACAAAGGCAGCGAAAAGAGAGAGAGAAGGGAAGAAAATTAAAGGGGAGGACACGAGTAATGAGAGAGGAGGAAAGGCTGGCTCGTATGACGGAAAATAATCTCAGTTTTACAGACTGAAAGTGTCAAATGAAACAACCGGGTTAGAATATTTTCCTGGAAAACTTTCAGGACTTTTCTGGCTCAGAGTCTGCAGATCAAGTTTAAAGGTCAGATTACGTAACAGCGTTTGTCCTGAGTGTCTTGTTCTGGGTCGGTATCATGTGGACACCTGGCAGTCATCCTGGTCGGTTCGTGGTCAGCTGGTATTTCTGACTGTCTGTATGTGGACAGATGACAGCTGCTGTCAGTAACAACCGTCCTCATTCCTGTCCCCTTTACCTTAAATATGAGCTTCTTTATCCAGGGTCTCTGGGACAAGAAGTCCAGCATGGAGAAGCCGGGGTTAGGTCTCACTGCAGACATGGCCACCCAGTAACCTCCAGTTGAACTGGGACGAATGTTGTCTGGGAAACCTGGCAGGTTGTCCATGAATGTGTCCATCCCTCCTTTGTTCAGACCGGCCACGTGGACTCTGGAACAGAAGCACAGAGACTCATAAATGATGATCCCAGTTAACATGACCAAACACATCTAACCTCGTTAGCAGAGGAGGCAGCATGACAGGAGAAGCTCAGCTAAAGACTCCACCAAGCATCGGCATCCAAGCCAAACACTAAAGCAATTATCTGAGAATGTAAGAAAACCACGACAGCAGCACGTCCACTTTCCAGCTGCTGATCATTTCTCCACACAAACAAGGAGACGAAAACAAAACAGAGACGTCTGAAACTGGCTAGCAGCCAATCAGGAATCAGTTTTTATTCCAGCTCTAAAAAGCTCTGCTAATGTGTTCTCCTGTGACTCCGCCTTTGTTTGAAATGAATCACGAAAGTCCTGCTGGTTGCCATGGAGGTGAAGGGGGTTTACAGTATAGTGAAGTATTCATCTTCCTATTATACACTATGCTGGGCTTCAGTTCTTTCTGGATCCTCATGGTGTTTATGAGATGAAAGTGGGGGCTATCCCTGGATTCTCCAGACTGACCATTGATAAAAGGGTCCATCATCATCATAATCGGCCAATGGCTTCTAGAGATATTTACCTGTGTAACACCTTTATTAAAACACCTGGAAAACTACAGAGGTTCACTTTTTTTCCCTTCTACTATAGCACAGTTCCTCAACATACATTAATAATTCCTAGGATTATTTTACTCTTTCCTAGGATTATTTCACTCATTCCTTGGATTACTTTAGTCATTCCTACGACTACTTTACTCATTCCCAGGACTACTTTACCCTTTAGTGTGACTACTTACTCATTCCTAGGATTATTTTACTCATTTCTAGGTATGGGTGTAAATCACTGGTTTAATCACGATACAATACCATATTGATACAGTGGATAGGCGATTAACTGTCTGTGGATATCTCAAATTCAGTCACGGCAAGATTTTGATTCAATTCGATGTAGGATTGATCAATTGATATAAAAAATATTTAAAAATATTACAAGTAATAAACAAGGTTATTGTTTCTAAATATAACTATAAGCTTTGCTGTATAATCTCTGTCTCACATTTATACAATGCACATCTAAAAACATGGATTTTGTTGTGAAAATGTTGTGACAGAGGACTTTCAGAATAAAGCAATTTTCATAATAAAAGTGGGTTTGAATTAGATTTTTGGTCGATATTGGGTTTTTGGATTGATTTACAATCAATACATCGATCTATGTCTATACACCCCTATTTCTAGGACTACGTCACTCCTTCTCAGGATTTTTTAACTCATTCCTAGGATTGGGGATGTCCCAATCCAATCACAAGATCAGATACTGGGGCCGATGACGTGGTTTTAGACTCCATCGATATCGGCTGTTACATCCCGATCAGGGATCAGATAGTGATTCCTCTACATTGATTCAGCAGAAGCAGCCCATCATCATGCTGTCAAAATTTTTAAACTGAAGCTGCAGCTGTAGGAAACTCTGCTGTCAGACAGGCTACACTCGCTCCCCCCCGCCTCCATCTATGGCAAGCGTAAGTTTAGCATAACGCAGTGGTTCCCCACCTATTTTCCCCGAGGAACCCCCCTCATGCAACAACCAAAAAGCTGTGGATGCCCTTTGCCGGCGTTTGCTGAAAACATGTTTGCTTTTAAGCTTTTATTTGGCAGATTCTTGCCAAAAATGATGCATTCTGGCTGACTCCTTTCCTGCTCATGATAAAATCATGATGGAACCAAACCAAAAAGATTAAAAAATTTTGGGCTGATACAGGTATGCGTGGACATGACCTTCATTTTAATCAGACTGGCTGTAAACTGTCAAAGCTTTGGGGACACAAACCCCAGATTGGGAACCACTGGCATAACGGAGGGAGCAGTACAGCAAAATTCAAAATGACGAGAAAGAACAATTCACACAGTAAGTTGTTATGCAAGTACTTTTGTTCGCGTTTTTGTTGAAAAAAAAAGCTGGACTTTTTCTTTTTTTAGAACGAAGGGTGTTTTCAAATGAACAGATAGTCCATACTAGTAGCATCATTAGCCGTCATAAGTTAATTTGCTGTTCAGATAAGACTTTTTAATATATATATTATTTGTATGTAAAGGGTATTGATTATTGCAGCATGTTGCTGATGTGTGTTGAGATGGAGACAAGAAACTCTTGGTTCGATGCCTCTGAGAGGAGAAAGAGAAGCTTAAGAGCCAGGAAGTAATGATATGCAATGCAGTTTGCTGAAGTTGTTCCACACCGTGCTGCTCATTTGACAGGAGAAAAAATTGAAGAAGGCATTGTTGATGGTTAAGACAGATTGTTTAAAGGTAATGTTCCCTCCGTCCTGACCGCAGAACCCACTCTCATTCAAGGTGCAGTCCCATAAGCAGAGTTAGTTTAGACTATTCTGAACTGTTATCATGTACAATCCAAGACCTTGAAGCCTTGGCGGGGCAGAGGTGAGGACAGAAGAGCCTGAACAGAATAAATATGCTGTTGAGGGAAAATTGGCTTGAAAAGTAACTTTCACAGACCTCTGTACTGTTGAATCTGCTTGACAGTTTGAAGTTTTCATCAGAAAAATCATCTTCAGTGACGTGAAAAAGAAATTATCTTGTGAGCGTTTCACTTGAAGATCAAATGGGGACATTACCGTCCCCACAGAGACTCTGCAATGTCCTCAGAATGGCACTGTGTCCTCACAGTGCCAGATATGTTCTCATGTATTCATAATGTTTCCATGGCAACACCATGGTCCTCAGAGGGGGTTACATAACACGACATATGATGCTCATCCACACGGATAATCAGGTGTGTTGTTATTTATGCTGCAGTTATTCAACATGAATTCAGTCGGATCTGTTTTCTCTGTTTATCGTTGACTTTGTGTCCGTTTCCTTCTTTTGTTGCTTCAGTTGCCGCTCTGCTGGCGACCAGCCGAAGTGACTCTAAACAGATCAACCTAGGATCTCATTCATGTTCCAGTTAACTTTTATTTGAAAACATTTTGAAACAGATTAAGACTGAATAATTTCTGCTGATAATTACAGCCATCGTAGGCCACCATCCTGCAGGTTTTAGATGTTTCTGCTGCAAAACAGCTGGTGGAGTTGAAAAGCCCTGATTTATAACAATAATAATTTCCCTTAATTAAATTGAATTAAATTTGATAAAATGAAATTGAAATCAAAACCATTTGATAACAGTCCATGTATCATTTTTTTAAATTTAATATTCAATCTAAAATTGGAAATCAAAATATAAATAGCTTTTTATTTTTTAAATGATTCTTTTAGAAATCTTAAACAAAAAAATATAATCAGTCTGTTTTTGCATTTTAATTTGAAGTTAACGTTTGGAAAAATTATACTCGAAAAACAAACAGAACCTGATTTTGATATTGAATACATTAAACTGCATTCCCGTGACTTGGAGGCTGCTGTTTCCTGCCTCATGTGTTGCCAAGTGGTGATATATGGGCTGAGTGAAGTGTGGCAGTGGTTCCCAAGATTTCTGAGTCACGACTTACATAACATACTGTACATCTGTGTGAAACAGGTTTTTCAGACTTTTCTGTCCCACTCTGGTCACAATCAGCCATCATGCGGATCCTTCTGTTGTTTTCTTGGTGGTGGCTAAGCAGAGATTCGGTGCATTACTGCCACCATCTGGTCAGGAGAACCAGAGCGTCAGATGGAAGACTAAGTGGTTTTCTGTGTAATACACACTATATTGCCAAAAGTAGCAGGTGTTCCAATCACTTCCATGGCCACAGGTGTATAAATGAAGCAGCTCGGCATGCAGACTGTTTTTACAAACATTTGTGAAAGAATGTGTTGCTCTCAGGAGCTCAGTGAATTCCAGCGTTGAGCTGTGATAGGATCCCACCTGTGCAACAAATCCAGTCGTGAAATTTCTTCACTCCTAAATATTCCACAGTCAACTGTCAGCTGTATTATAAGAAAATGAAAGTGTTTGGGAACGACAGCAACTCAGCCATGAAGTGGTCGGCCATGTAAACTAACAGAGGGGGGTCAGCAGGTGCTGAAGCGCACAGTGGGAAAAGGTGGCAAACTTTCTGCAGAGTCAATCACTACAGACCTCCAAACTTCATGTGGCCTTCAGATCAGCTCAAGAACAGTGTGCAGAGAGCTTCATGGAAAGGGTTTCCATGGCGATTAGCTGCATCCATCCATACATCACCAAGTGCAACGCAAAGCGTGGATGCAGTGGTGGAAAGCAGCCGCCACTGGACTCTAGAGCAGTGGAGGCGTTCTCTGGAGGGACCAATCTTGCTTCTCCATCTGGCAATGTCATGGATGAGTCTGGGTTTGGTGGTTGCCAGGACAACGGTACTTGTCTGACTGCATTGTGCCAAGTGTAAAGTTTGGTGGAGGGGGGATTATGGTGTGGGCTTGTTTTTCAGGAGCTGGGCTTGGCCCCTTAGTTCCAGTGAAAGGAACTCTGAATGCTTCAGCATACCAAGACATTCTGGACAATTCCATGCTCCCAACTTTGTGGGAACAGTTTGGAGCTGGCCCCTTCCTCTTCCAACATGACTGTGCACCAGAGCACAAAGCAGGTCCATAAAGACCTGGATGCAGAGTCTGGTGTGGAGGAACTGGACTGGCCTGCACAGAGTCCTGACCTCAACCCCACAGAACACCTTTGGGATGAATTAGGAGCGGAGACTGAGAGCCAGGCCTTCTGGCAACATCAGACATCAAAATGTGCTTCTGGAAGAATGGTCAAAAATTCCTATACAATTCACCGCGACCGTCTCCTTCCTGTATCAAAACTGTCGGGGACGCCGATGCAGCATCAAATGACGTCACATCCACAGGACCGCACTGTAAATTTGGCCACTGAATCGCAGCGCATTATGCAGCACACAGCCTGTTTAAGGCAACGGAAAGAGACGTGAGTGGGCTCGTTCTTTTATTTTTTTAACGGTTCATCACCCATTAGCGCTAAAAAACTGTACGTGCATGTTTATTCTTTCACAATTCCTTCCTCTAGTCCTTTTAAGGGAGCCCTATCATGAAAAATGGACTCTTCAGAGCTTTTCAGCATGTTACTGTGTTATTTCCTCATAAAAAACTTCATTCAAGTCGTTTTTTCCTTCATTTGTGCATATTTGAGTATATTTATATATATATATGAATATTCAAGCCAAGCTCTAGCTTCCTTAACATAACTGACTTACACCGGTATACGCAACGAGGTGGCGCCAATCACGAAGCAACAAACATGCATGTGCAGCATCGTAGCAAGACGCCCTCTTTGTTCAACAGAAACTCTTAGAGAATCCTAACCTATACACACTCTCTGAGGAAGAAACTAACAGCCTGCAGGAAGATTTCCTCAGAGACAAACAGCCATCAGCTAACAGACGTTTGATCCAGAGTTCAGCAGAAATTTTTTTTTTTCCAAACTCTAGTGGACGGCAAGTTGGGAAAAATGTGGTTGCGTTCAGCGTCGGGGCCCTGCCCCCCCTTCCCTTTTTTTTTTTTTTTTTTTTTTTTTTTTTTTTTCTTTTTTTCTTTTTTTTTTTTTGGTTTTTTTTTTTTTCTTTTTTTTTCCCTTTTTTTTCCTTTTTCCTTTTTTTTTTTTTTTTTTTTTTTTTTTTTTTTTTTTTTTTTATTTTTTTTTTATTTTTTTTTTTTTTTTTTTTTTTTTTTTTTTTTTTTTTTTTTTTCTTTCTTCTTTCCTCCTCTTCCTTCTTCTTTCCTTTCTTCTCTATCCTCTGGGGCCCTTTTTCCTTTCCTTTTTTTCTTTTTTTTTTCCCCCCCCCCCCCCTCTTTTCTTTCTCTTTCTCCCTTCCCCCCTTTCCCCTCTTTTTTTTTTTTTCTGGGTTTTCCCCCCCCCCTCCTCCCTTCCCCTTTTTTTTCTTTTTTTTTTTTTTTTTTTTTTTTTTTTTTTTTTTTTCCCTTTCTTTTTTTTATTCCTTTTCCCCTTCGAGGGTTTATTTGTTGTACTGGATGAATCGACTTGCCAGAAGTGGTTAGATTATAACTTCAGGAGCAGAAAAAAAACCTCAACTTTGTGAGTGAACTTCACTCCTGACAACTTCATGAATCTCGGGCAGTAAAGTGTTTTTTTTCTCGGGGATTACTTCTGAAACCTGACGGAGTTCCTACTATAAAAACGCGCACGGACAGACAACAACACTGGTGAGTGAAACACATCTCTCAGCTCAATGCCAACTGTTAGGCTATGATTTGTTCGCTAATTTACTTACTGTACTTGTCAGGGGTCTCTGTGGTACTTCTGTGGTACTGTGTGTACTTCAAACTCCATGTCAGACTCTTGCTTGAGTGCATACAGCTCCATAACAGGCTGGTTCGTTTTATCCTCTCGATCGGAGTCCGATTATCCATCAATGTTTACAAATAACGTCCATGTGAGCTGCCGGTGCTACAAACAATTCTGACCTTTCAGAATCAGTGTCTCTTCCGGGGCGACGTCATAAAATGGGCGTAAAACATGTTTCAATTGGTCGAGAGCTCTGCGGTTCAGTACAGTCAGCCATCTTACTTCCATGTTGGAAATTAGACACATAGAAGAACTAATATTTAACACCAAATTAGTTTCTATAGTAGCGATGGGAACATATTTAGCTTATAAATGCCTGTTTTTGACTTTTGGGACGTTTGAAAAGCATGATACAGCTCCTTTAAGCTCATGTGTGAGTCAAGGCATGTGAGCAATACTTCTGGCAATACAGTGTAGATTTAATTCAAATTAATTCAGTTTGGTCAGATTATAAAACAACTGATTTCAATTCAGTTTAGTTTTCTGAAGGACTTCATGTGGGAACTTTTTAAACTGTGATACTTCAGTGTCCCATTGAGATTCTCGGCCCTTCTGGAGTCCATCAGACTTTGAGAGTTTTTCTTTTTTGGGCCAAATCTTTCAGCAGATTTTAGTTTCAGCTCTTTATATATAAAAAAATCTTTCAGATTATTTTGTATTTTCTTGTGATGAAGTTCCTGATTGCAGAAACTTTTTTTTTTTTTAATTTTTTTACTTCATTTATCTTTTTACAGATTGTCTGAACTAAGTAGCGTTTACGTGCTCAGTGCCCCGAGGCAGGTACGGGTGAGTCTGGTGGGCTACCTGCGGATCCGGGCCATGGTGGTCTCTGTCACCAGAACCGACTCCTCATCAGGCAGCAACTCGATGCCGTTTGGGAATCGCAGGTTCTCCATGACGACCGTCAGCTCTCTGGTCTCCATGTCGTACTCCAACACTCTGAGACAAGAACAAACAACGAGGCTTTCATGTGAAACACTTCCAGGACATCGGCTGGAATGGTTGGAGTCAGCATCCGTGTTCAGGTGTGCGTCTCGTCCTACCGTCCGTCGGCGGTGGCCTCCATAATCAGGTGCAGGTAGTTCCTGCGCTGCCACCTGCTGCTGGAGTCGGTGAAGTACACCTTCTTTCCATCTTGCGTCACCGCCAAGTCATTAATGAACGAAAGCTTCCGGCCGGCGACCACCTGCCCGCCAGACACCAACCTGGTCGCTACACCTGCAGAGAGTGGTGCATTCTGGGTCATTATGCTGAGCTAGCATGACGGTTCAGAACCGTTTGAGCTGCTCAAGTTTCCTGAAAGGGTTAAACAGGTGTGGGGGGGGGGGGCAAGTTCAGGATGAGCTCACCTGTGGTGGGATTGACCTCGAACAGGCCCAGGTAAGCATCGGCCACAAACAGAGTCCCGTTGGGTCCGATTCGGATCCCCAGAGGCCTTCCGCAGGTGGACTCGTCCTCTCTGGAATCTGAGGACATCAGAGACCCAACAATGTCTCAGACCTTAGATCTGTCCAATCAGAGCCCAGCAGTGAATATTTAACCACAGTCTATAAAACCCAAATGATAGAAGTAGTGGATTTTTTCCTGAACCCACTCAGTCATGTTGATGAGCTTCTTACAGCCAACAGGAAACCAGAACCTGAACTTTACAGGACGGTTCTGAGTCACTTAGAAATCTTTTATTCGACTCATTTATGAACTCGTCCAGTTTTTGTCTCTTCTTCCTCTGACTGATCGGCGACTCAGGTTCCTGTTTGAAGAACCGGCTCAATAAGCTGATCTGAACCATCGGACCGAGTCACACTAAACCTTTTCACACTTTCTGACTCACACCTGGCTGCCGTCTGATTGGTCCGTCCCCAGACCCTAAAAAACACTTCCTGTTTAATAGTAAAACCTGATCTTTGTCTTTAAAGATGCACAACAAAACAAAACGCCTCCTATTGACTAATGCAGCATCATCTTCATCCTGCCTGCACTGCAGCATCATCTTCATCCTGCCTGCACTGCAGCATCATCTTCATCCTGCCTGCACTGCAGCATCATCTTCATCCTGCCTGCACTGCAGCATCATCTTCATCCTGCCTGCACTGCATCATCATCTTCATCCTGCCTGCACTGCAGCATCATCTTCATCCTGCCTGCACTGCAGCATCATCATCTTCATCCTGCCTGCACTGCAGCATCATCTTCATCCTGCCTGCACTGCATCATCATCATCTTCATCCTGCCTGCACTGCATCATCATCTTCATCCTGCCTGCACAGCAGCATCATCTTCATCCTGCCTGCACTGCATCATCATCATCTTCATCCTGCCTGCACTGCATCATCATCATCTTCATCCTGCCTGCACTGCATCATCATCTTCAACCTGCCTGCACTGCATCATCATCATCTTCATCCTGCCTGCACTGCATCATCATCTTCATCCTGCCTGCACTGCATCATCATCATCTTCATCCTGCCTGCACTGCATCATCATCTTCATCCTGCCTGCACTGCATCATCATCATCTTCATCCTGCCTGCACTGCATCATCATCATCTTCATCCTGCCTGCACTGCATCATCATCTTCATCCTGCCTGCACTGCATCATCATCTTCATCCTGCCTGCACTGCATCATCATCTTCATCCTGCCTGCACTGCATCATCATCTTCATCCTGCCTGCACTGCAGCATCATCTTCATCCTGCCTGCACTGCAGCATCATCTTCATCCTGCCTGCACTGCAGCATCATCTTCATCCTGCCTGCACTGCATCATCATCTTCATCCTGCCTGCACTGCATCATCATCTTCATCCTGCCTGTACTACATCATCATCATCTTCATCCTACCTGCACGGCAGCATAATCTTCATCCTGCCTGCACTGCATCATCATCATCTTCATCCTGCCTGCACTGCAGCATCATCATCGTCATTCTACCTGCACGGCAGCATCATCTTCATCCTGCCTGTACTACATCATCATCATCTTCGTCCTACCTGTCCTGTACTGTGAAATCTCTATCCAGTAAAACAATCTCAGCTTGACTCTTGTCCTCTGTCTTGCTGTGGTTCTCTCTCTCTCTCTTTCTCTCTTTTCCTCTCTTCCTCTCATGTCTTCTTGCATTTCTTTGCTGAACCAGCCATGGCAATGATACCAAAAGCAACACAGTTTTTTAAGATAAATTAACTTTTTTTGTCATTGACCGTTGATTTAGTTACAGGCTGCACTTTAATGCTGAACATTTAGTCATTTTTTTGTGTCAAACATTACATTTTTCTTTTAAACCAAGTTCAATTCAGAAGGAACTGGACCAAAAAGTTTCAGTTTTAATAAAAATAAAAAGTAAAGTCCTGAAACTAAATTAATTAAAGCTGTTCCTTTAACTTGTTCCAGGTCATTGAATCGCAAACACAAATAAAACGAGACTCAACTTGTTTTATGTTGAACTGTCATGATGTTGCAACTAAAAACACCCAGAGTGAAGCAACCACAGAAAACACACACAGCAGGAAACATGGCTCTTACAGGCTGGTGTGTTGCTCAACGGCACGCCCCGTTTTTCCTGTTAAGTCTGAATCTAAACCAGTTTAAAGCTGAAACTAACAATAATCTGTTCAGTTTAAGTTTTCATCTTTTGGATCAAACAACACATAATGAACTGAACCTAAAATTAAATTCAAAACTGAAACTGTTAGTTTAAAAACCTGAATTTTTCTTTATAAACTTTAAAATAAAAGTTTGATTTCTGAGCTTCTAAAGAAACTAAAACCTGAAATAAAAACAACAGTTTGAAACATTTTCAGATTTTACTGTAAAATTATATAAATGATCTTTAGTTTGACAAAACTAAAGAAAAATGATTGTCTTGAACATGCTAGCAGCTTTCAGGGTGAAAACAAACGTTGCATCAGATCTGAGTTCATCAATAATTAACCAAGACTTGAGGTCAGTTTTACTCAGGATCTAATCTGAAGACTGAATCATTTTATTTTTGTTCTATTTTTGTTCCCTTTCCCCACTTGCTCTACAGGCATTGTAAATAAGAATCTTGTTTTTAATGTCTTTGCCTGGTTAAATAAAGATTAAATTAAATGAATAATGCATCAAACATGTTTTAAACCAGTAGGTTTGACAATATGTGAAAACAGCTTGCTCAGTTTTATCTGTGACAAACTTAGATTTCAGATCATGATGCATTCACTGAACCCTGGAATTACAGCTGTTTGCCCTCTGTGGTGAGCCGTATACTTTGGCAGGAAGTCGACCATGAGCGGAGACTCTAATGTTAGCATCTGTGAACTGAAAATACAGTGACAGTGACGTCATGCAGGACGAGTGAGCTTTAAAGTTTAAATTAAAATCAATTTCATTACTGAATAGGGATGTCATGATTATAGATTTTCTTGGTACAATTATTACTAAAGAAATAATCACGATTTTACGATTATCACAATTATTATATCTTAATTTCCAAACACCATAAATGTGCCAAATCACATGAACACTCCTCATTGGTCTTTAAATTTTAATTAGATTTATCAAAATGAATGTGTTAATGCAAAGAGATTGGATTAATTCAATTTATTTGGTCTGTTTTTATACACTAATGCATAAACAACAAGGTTATAACTCATGCCGTATTCAAAATCTGAGTTTGGTATTATCTTGGTCCGAGGAGAGGATTCTGGACATGTAGGTACCTTATCACAGTGGTGAACAGAATCCACTAAAACCCACTTTATCCTCCTTATTTATGACTAGGGATGCACCGATGCATCTGCTGGACATCGGTATCGGCCGATATTTGCCTTGTTAACTGCCATCGGCCAATAAAAATGACGTTCAGCCGATGACAGTGGCCGATTATTATATAGCCTATATATGTATATATATATATATATATATATATATATATGTATAATGATTTACATGTCATCAACACTGTTCTTATGAAAACTCTTTTTCCCCCTCTTTTTTGGGCGGGTGGGGGGAGATACTGGTAGAAGGCATCCACGCACTTTCCTCAGTAAACGAAGATGGCGGCGGTCGTGTGGCAATATTTTACAGTTTCAGAAAAAGATCAGCATTACGCAGTTTGCAGTACATGCTCCACAAATATTTTTTATTGGGCCATGAAAATAATCTTCTCCTTTAGTATGTTTTTGTTTATTAGGCTAAAACCACTCAATTTTGTTGGGCAATATACTGAAGCTTTCTTTTTAGTGATTATCAGTCCCAGGTTTTTGAAAAAAGTTTTCAAAAAGAGCTTGTTATAACTAATGTCAACCACAAAGTGACATTAAAGGTTGTTTCTGTTTCATAAATTGGTCTGATTGAATTTGTGCTCATTCAAGGACAAACTGATGAAGAGCTGAAAGACTTGTGTGGCACAAAGGAAGTAATAAATAAAAATAGAAAACATCGGCCATCGGCCAAGTTTGTTATGTTAAACATCGGTATAGGCCCAGACTTTCACAATCGGTGCATCCCTATTTATGACCCATTCGATTTATCAAATAACTTTGTTTGACACCGTGGACCACAACACTCTTGTGTCCCGGTTAAACCACTCAGTAGACATTTGTGGTACTGCACCGGACTGGTTCAAGTCTTATCTTTCTGATAGAAGTGTGAGTATGAGCCTTGGAAACTATGAATCCAGCTCCCGCTCCTCTTCCTTATGGGGTTCCACAAGGTTCTGTGTTAGGACCCCTGCTTTTTTTTTTGTACTTACTACCCCTGGGATCTATCCTGGGGCATCCATCCATCCATCCATCCATCCTTGACAGCTGTCATCTCCCGAGACGTCACGTCACATAGCGTCTGTCACTGAACTTTGATTGCTTGTCTAAGTGAGTGGAGGGGGCGTGGCTTAGCCATAAGTCAATTAGACAAGCCTCATCACTGTCCATTTTTAAAACTTAAAAGGGAACTTCGGTTTTTTTCAATCTGGATCTATTTTCTAGCTTGAAATATGTTCATTTACTCACCCAGACAGTTTTGGTGCAACTTGAATTCCTTCGGAAGGTATTTAGATCCACTCGAGACCAGTGTATGCGCGATTTAATGGCAGTGATGGGGCAACTGCAGGCAGCCTCTAAGTAAGGCATTTTCTGCCACAAACTCCCTTCTTTTTACCAATGTTTTGTTACGAAACATTAGTCGGACCCCCTGGGTACTGGAGATTGGTAATTTCCCCTCGGGGATCTTACCAGTATATCAAAAAAAAAAAAAAAAAAAAAAATTGTGACGTCATCAAAAAATTTGTAAATAAAGGACGCCGAAGCGGCTTTGTTGGTTTTCTTTTTTCTTTACATATTTTTTTGTCGCCACAAATATTTTTTTTTGATATACTGGTAAGATCACCAAGGAAAAAGCCAATCTCGAGCTCACAGGGGTGGTCCGACAAATGTTTTGTAACAAAACATTGGTGAAATTAAGGAGTTTGTGGCAGAAAATGCCTTTATTTAGAGGCTGCACGCAGTTGCCCCCATCACTGCCATTATATCGCGCATACGCTGATCTTGAGTGGATCTAAATACCTTGAGAAGGAACTCAAGTTGCACCAAAACTACGGGTGAGTAAATGAACATATTTCATGCTAGAAAATAGATCCAGATTGAAAAAAACCCAAGTTCCCCTTTAAAGCCTATTTTTATTTTTTAGCTTTCAACACAGCATGAGACTCTCTGCGTTAGTGTTTTGTGGTTTGTTTTAGTTGTTGGTTTTATATTTTTTTTAAACTAATTTTACGTATTTATTTCTAATTGTTTTATTCTTTTAAAGTGTTTTGTTGTTTTAGAATTGTTTCAAGTATTTGCTTGTTGTGTACAGCACTTTGTTCCAACTGTGGTTGTTTTAAAGGGCTCTATAAATACAGCTGGGTTGAGTTAAGTTGTTTGTCGCCATGGTTCAGACGTGATCTCTGATCTAAAGTGACAATATTGTGGAACCTTCAGGATTAAATAATCATGGCATTTGATACCACGATTAATCATGAAAGTAAATAATCGCAACATCCCAATCACCGAACAGCTTTAAAGTTGCACAACACATCATTCCAACCTTGAAACTCTGCGTTTCGGACTTGTCTGATGGTGTGGTGACATCTAGTACATCCATTTCTGGAGCCGTCGCTGCCCAGCAGTGTCCCAAGGCTGAGAAACCACATTGCAACTTTTTCATCCAGGACGCGACTTGACGTTAAAGCTGAGCTTCGCTTTACGCACCGCGTCACTCGCTAGCAAGTGAATAGAAACACACTGGCCATTTTGAGTGCACACCGTGGCTGTTTTAGCAGAGAAATGCAAGAAGACATTATCAGAGGAAGAAAGATAGAAAGACAGAGGAAGAGGCTCGGGACGCTGCAGGGCAGCAACGGCGGCAGGAATGAACGTGATCAATGTCAGCGTGGCATCAAAGCGAGTCAGAAACAGAGTTTAAAGGTTTAATGCTGCTTCAAACCCCAAACGAAACTGCAGCAGAGAAGTTTAGCTCGGCTGAACCTAAATTCAGCGACTGGTACTCTAATCCCACCAGTCACATTCATGAGTTTCACTAAACCTGGATTATTTTGTTGCTTTGGTGTGTGGTTGGAATTCCACAGTTCAGGTGTGTCAGGTTTTCTCACCACATGGAAGTTTCCCGAGTCTCGTTACCGTGACAATTCTTCGGCCAATCAGCTTCACAATTTTCCCGTCAGCTGTTCCAGAGAAGAAAACATCTGTAAACAGAAAGATGAACATCTGATTCAGTCTGAGCCTGAAACTGGATCCTGCTGGTCTCAAGATGATGATGCAAGTCATACCGCCGATGTTGGCGATGGACTCGGGTCCGACGATCTGGTCTTCGAAGAGTCTCTGGGCCTCTCGGAGCTTCAGGTTGGGCTCCCAGCAGCCCTTCATCATCGGGGGCTCCTTCAGACTGCAGTCAGCAGAGGTAATCACAGGTCAGTGAACGCCTCACGTTTCAGCTTTAATAACTGCATTTTCACTCATTATCTGAAATATTATTTTAAACATAAATCCAATTTATTCAAAAAGATCATAACAAAACAAAAAAAACCACACTTGTCTCACTAATTAAATAAAAATTAATTAAAACAGACTCCAGAAAAGACGGATGGATCGAGTCCTGAATAATCCTGTCCAACTGCTGAAGCTCACTGAGCTGAGGAAGCTTTTAATGAGCAGACAAACCTGAACATCATCGGCAAAAAAACACACCTTAAAAAACAACCTCAAACGCAACATGAGCTGTCAACTGGAAAAGGTTCACGTATTTCTTCACAAAATAACTTTGAACATGAATTTTTAAAAACAATTTTCCCCTAAATTTAAAACTAAAATTTAAATTTTAGAATTTAAATTAAAAACCAAAAATCAAGTATGTTTCCGTGTAAGTTTCAGAGTAAATTAAATCAGTTTTAACTAAATATTTTTGTTTAATTTGAGAACTTTCTGAAATTGTCAAGACTTTCACTTCTTAAGTCAATAATAATATAAAAATTCTCTTGGTTAAATTTTTTCTTAAAAGTAGGGATGTCCGATATTATCGGCATCACTGGCATCAAAATGTGATATCAGAAAATATCGGTGTCGGGTTTTTGGACAGATATTTTTAACCAATATTTTCTAAAAACAAAATCTGGCGAGATCTTGTTCCATCTGCCTAATACACCTGATATAGGGTGTTGATGTCATTAGAGCCCCCCTTTCTGATTACAGAGATGCACATCACTTGATATGCTTAATTGGTAGTAGGCTTTCGGCCTATACAGCTTGGAGTAAGACAACATGCATAAAGAGGATGATGTGGTCAAAATACTCATTTGCCTAATAATTCTGCACTCCCTGTATTGATTATTTTTCCGATGCATCGATTAATCTAATGATTCACTTTTTCAGTTTGCTTTGACTCAATTCGATTCTATGATTTTCATTCACGTGAAAATCATAATTTAAAAGTCACTCACAATACTTGTGAGTTATTGAAATAATATGGTAATGTAAACTTGGAAGCTTTAAGCTAAGACAGGAATTGTTTTCCAACAATTGATAACGTTCAGAATTTAACATTTGAACATGGGTATAGCTTCCTGAAAAAATGCATCTTCATCTTCAATAATGCTCAATACTAGGGCGGGGAAAAAAATCGATACACTGAAATATCGCGATATTTTCATATGCAGATTTCATATAGAGATTCAAAAATGCAATGTTGATCTATTTTACCAACGAAATCTCGCGAGATTTCGTAAGATAACGGTGAAATCTCGCGAGATTTTACAAAAACCAGCGAGATTTCGTGACTGACCAATGAAATCTCGCGAGATTTCATTAGTAAAATAGATCTATACCACATTTTTACATATCAATATGATATCAGCATATGAAAATATCACGATATTTCAGTGTATCGATTTTTTTTCCTAGCCCTACTCAATACAGGTCTCACTTACTTGGAAATGAAATTAAAAAATAATTATTGTTATTATATATATATATTTTTTTTTTTATTTTTTTTTTATGTATGGTGTGTGTGTGGTGTGTGTGTGTGTGTGGTGTGTGTGTGTTTTTATTTATCCCAGAAGTGATTCCAAATAAATTACTGACAGATGAAACACTAACATGAGGTTGAGAACGTGACTGTTATTTAACACCGTGTCAGTTGCCACCATATCTCATCACTACTCCCCCCTCTCCCCCTCCCCTTCTTTTTTTTTTTCCTTTTTTTTCTTTTTTTATTTTCCCTTTTTTTTTTTTCTTTCCCTCTTCCCCTTCTTTTCTTCTCCTTAACACCCTCCCCTCCCTCCCATCCCCGCCCCCCCCTTCCCCCCCCCCCCCCCCCCCCCCCCCCCTATCCACCCCCTCCCGCCACCCCCCACCCCCCCCCTCCCCCCCCCCCCCCTCCATAGGAAAGATCCTACCGTGAATGACCCCCCCCCCCCCCCCTCCCCCCCCCCCCCCCCTAAAATTCTTCCCCCATAATTCATCCCAATCCGAAAACTCCCCCTCTCTCCCCCCTTCCCCGCCCCCCCCCCCCCCCCCACAAAACCAGTCGCGACAGCGCCTGGCATCGGCCGCAGTACCACCCAAAGCCAGCAGATGGAGCTCACGCCACATGCTGACGTCTCAAACAGGTCTCGCATGTCGAAAGACATGGCGTCGATCTCACGGAAGCTGTCTTATTGTCTCAAGAGGCTTCGGTTTCGCCATCCCTAACATCCCCATACCTTCGACGAACGACTGTGTGCCTCTACTGCCTTAAACGTTGGAAACTCAGAGGAGCCACTCGAGTTTGACGATGCATCAGCACACATATTTTGCGTCAACATATTTTTTGCATCAACGCAATCGGTTACATAGACGGTATCGGATATCGGTAAAAAAGCCAATATCAAGCATCCCTACTTAAAAGCATTCTTTGCTCATCTTTTCTTAAATGCATTTTTTATTCAATTTTAAAGGACACAAAACTGAACACGGATGACAGCAGCAACAGGCATAGATGTGTTACAGATTACAACAGTGTCTAAGGGAGTAAAAACAGAGCAAAATAAAATAAAACAAATTAAAGCTTTGATGGACCCCACATGGGTAGATGTTAGAAAAAACAGTTTAGATATCACTCATGAAAACAAGGTGCTGCATCCTAATAAGAAAATAAAAAAAACTGTCCAGGAAAAAGCATTACACAGATATAAAGGTGCTGCAGGGCGCCAACCGACGCTGCAGCGACCTTGGCACGTCAAGACTGATATACCCGTGGTGGATTCAGGAAGGGAGACCAGAATAACTCATTCCTTCTCAGAACCGAGCTCAGGCGCTCCATTGTAAAACTTTAAATATCTCCCCATACCACTGATTAACAGTTGGGGGTCTGACCTTATTCGCTTAAACAAAATGCATCTCCGAGCCAACAAAAGTAGTTTATAAAACAGTTTCTGTTGAAGACCTGAAAGAGAACAACTGTCTACAGAAAGATCCAGAAATAGACCAGGATCCATTTGAATGCAAAAATTAAATTAACCTCCTGTGATACCTTCCTAAGCTTAGCTAAGCTTTTAACTGAATTTTATCTTATTTTTATATGATCTGTTTTCATTTAATTTGGTTTTGTTTTATTTGAATTTATTTTATATAGATTTTGTTTTTATAAAAATCCTTTATGATGTATTTTGTTTTTAGGGATATTTAATCTTTGGTTCTACTCTGAACCTTGATTTAATTAACATTGCATGGATTCAGAGACTGTTTTATTGACATTTAAACAAAAATTAGTCAATAACTGAAGGCATTGTTTGGACCGCTGAAGGGCCCAGACTGATGTAATGTCTAATCTGAAGGTAGCCGTAAAAATGTTGACTTGTACGTCGTATTTATCTCTCATTTGTGCAAATGATAGTAGTTTATTGTCCTGAAACATGTCACCCACAAATCTAATACCAAGACCGCCAGTTTATACCAAGTCTTGGGGGAAAGACCCTATTCTGTATGGTGGGGACTCTTTGCTAATCTTTGAATTTTAATATTTTTAACTAACTTATCTGAAAATCTTATTTTAACTAAATCTGAATCAGATGTTTGTGATTCTGTCTGTGAACCAGCAGAAACGTTGAAGGTCATGCATGCAGAGGAGATAACAAGGAACGGTTTTTCCTCTGAGTTATTTGGGCTGTTTTCAGCTTTGTTTTCTGAAACTGGTTCAGTTTGGTTTCTGGACTCACCTGAAGACTTCCGGCTGGATGGGAGATTCCAGGATGAGGATGATGACCAGCAGAGGAAAGAGCAGGAAACCTCCCAAGAGACAGCAGAGTGACCCGGAACACCTTCCCACTGTAGGTGCTGAGAGACCCAACATCCAGAGTCATCACACTGACAGACATCATGATGCGTTCAGGTACCTCTTTACCTGCACATGAATGCTGCAGACGGTTTGTCCTTATATTCACAAGTGAATTTCTGCTCTTCATACTTTTTACTACCTGTCAAGGTCTTATTTGGAAGATGCGTGGAAAAATGATTATCATCTTATGGCACCAATTCACAACAAAGTCATCTAAACTTCTAGGTACAGTCTAATCGGGCTGGTCGATTATGGAAAAAATCATTATCGCGATCATTTTGGTCAATATTGAAATCATGATTATTTAGATGATCAGTTTTTAGTTACACGATGCATTTATTTAACATTTCTCTCTCATTCAAAAACACAAATCGTTCAAATTTAAAAATATAGGCTACAAATATGTATGATACAGCTGTTTTGCAATGTGTAAAACATCAAATGAACAAAATAAATCATTTATCATTAAATAAATGTGGGAAACTTAGAAAACAAATCCAAAATGAACTATCTATACAGTTGTTCTGCACTTTCTCTGTATTTGAAGAATAAATATACTTATTTATATTTTAAAAAAATATCCCGAAATAAACTTTCAGCTTTAGTACAATGCGAGAGCATTCTGCATCTAACATTTTTGTTCATGACACCCAACAAATCGCAGGAGTGGAAGCCACTGAAATGAACTGTAACTTAAGTATAACTTGAAGAAATTGTGTTAAGAAAAATGTAATGAAAAATTGTTTCAACTCGATCATACTCAAGTTTGGAGATTATTTGAAACAAAAATTTAAATCACGATCAAATTTCGATTAATTAAACAGCCCTAATTTATAATAACTGTGTTCACCTAAGTCATGAAAAATAATTACTGAGCTAAAGAAATTCACAGACTGGATCAAATCTCATTAATTCAATCCTCCACCCTGAACTGCACAAGGAGACAGTGGTGAGGAAAACCTCCGCCAGCACCAGGAAGGATAGCTACAAGCCAATAATAATAATAATAATAATAATAATAATAATAATATTTCATAAAACGTGTAAAATCTGTATATATTCTAGATTATTTCTCAGTTAGAAAGCCTGTTTATTTCCTGTTAAAAAATGGGGGAAATGCTGCTCATCCCGCACGTGCAGTGTTGAGCGCGTGCGTTGAGCCTGGAAAAATCTTCTCTGCCAAACAGCTGATTCTGCTGTTGACTCAATGTTTACCTCAAAACATCAACTTTAGGTTCTTTCCTGACCGAACCTTTGATCCATTGTCAAACTGATCACTCTGATCGAACATCTGTACAGGAAGCTGCTGCAGCTTCGGCTGGTTCTGATCGGTGATCATTCGGCCTGACGGTACCGGTGTTACACCAGAATCTGTGACCCATCAGAATGTGTGACTGCAGGGGGCGATAGTGAGGTCTTTTATGTTTCACCGTCTTAGAAAGGAAGAGAGAAGAAGGGCATTTACGTAAACTACGGAGGGATTAATGCATTTCTCCTCCAAGGACGCCAAATAGCTCACCCTGACTTCGTCAGATATTTGATTATTATCAAATATTTGCAGTCAGTTTGACGATAATCTAACTGATTGTCTGCAGTCCCGGAGACCGCAGGTTCAGCTGTGTTTCGGGAGCAATAATCAAGTGAATTAGGTCCTTACCATATAATCCTATGGAAAACGACTGTGTGGTATCTAGTCCATAATGTAAAACGTATTTATGATTTGAGCTGAGGAGGATAGAGTGGGACGTTATGTTCTGTCGGCAAAACATGGACGGATAGATAGATAGATAGATAGATAGATAGATAGATAGATAGATAGATAGATAGATAGATAGATAGATAGACAGATAGATAGATAGATAGATAATTTGCTAAATAAAATGTGCTAAATGCTTTATATTTATTCTCATAAATATAAATAAATATTTATTCTGTTTTATTTATTCTGTGGAAATATAATGGTGCCAGTTTTAGCCATCACAAAGTATTACTTTTCTGTAAATGCATAATAAAGAATCCAGACTCAACAGAAAATGTTTTTAGGAGCTCCTCTATCTCTCCACTGCACCCTGGAGCCATCTAATAAAATACATCATCCTCACATAGCCAGTACAAGCCAGGTCACTATTTCTGATGGCCATCATAAACTGTTACCTTATTGTAAATGTATTATAATGAACTCAAACATATTAGAAAGTGTTCCTAGCAGCTCCTCCATCTCCCCCACTGCACTCTGAAGCCATCTGTTAAAACAAATCACCCTCACATAGCCAGTACAAGCCAGGTCACTATTTCTGATGGCCATCACAAACTGTTACCTTATTGTAAATGTATTACAATGAACTCAAACATATTAGAAAATGTTTCTTACACTATGTTATCCCTCAAAGAAAATAAGCCAAAAAAATTATTACCCTTTCTAATCAAACAACAAATAATGAACATTTATTGAACATTTTACAAATTGTAACCGTTTAAAGAACATTTACTGAAATATTTACAAAACAGTCATTTTGAACTTGCATAATCTGGGCTTTGTCATTCAGTACAAATTGACATCTGTTTTCTTGCAAGCGGCACAGCTGTAAGCGTTGCTCCCATTCGGATTGCCAACGCAGTTGGCGTGGTACCACCGCTGACACTTGTCACACTTGATCTGTAACCAACATGATTTTAGATCATATGAATGCAAGGTTTTTGATTAAATTGATTAAGATTGGTGTGTAAACTTGTTGTCATAACCATCATTATTTTACAAATTTTCCAGGCAATTTACCACATCTAATAAAATATATAGTATAAATCATTTCTATGTCGAAGATAGTGGCACAATCAAATGTCTAATTCTGTAGTTAAGACCAAAGGCTGTAAATAGGAACTTTACTTGTTCAAAAAAAATTGACATTATTTCAACACTTTTATATCATCTATATCCCTATCTTTGGAACTCAACATGATTTAAGTCCTTAATGCATACAAAGGGGGGAAAAAATCCCACTTATTGTAATAGCTTAGCTTAGGTAACAGTTTGTGATGGCCATCAGAAATAGTGACGTGGCTTGTACTGGCTATGTGAGGGTGATTTGTTTTAACAGATGGCTTCAGAGTGCAGTTGGGAGATGGAGGAGCTCCTAGGAACACTTTCTAATATGTTTGAGTTCATTATAATACATTCATAGTAAGGTAACAGTTTATGATGGCCATCAGAAATAGTGACCTGGCTTGTACTGGCTATGTGAGGGTGATTTGTTTTAACAGATGGCTCCAGAGTGCAGTGGGGAGATGGAGGAGCTGCTAGTAACACATTCTAATATGTTTGAGTTCATTATAATACATTCATAGTAAGGTAACAGTTTATGATGGCCATCAGAAATAGTGACCTGGCTTGTACTGGCTATGTGAGGGTGATTTGTTTTAACAGATGGCTTCAGAGTGCAGTGGGGAGATGGAGGAGCTGCTAGGAACACTTTCTAATATGTTTGAGTTCATTATAATACATTCATAGTAAGGTAACAGTTTATGATGGCCATCAGAAATAGTGACGTGGCTTGTACTGGCTATGTGAGGGTGATTTGTTTTAACAGATGGCTTCAGAGTGCAGTGGGGAGATGGAGGAGCTCCTAGGAACACATTCTAATATGTTTGAGTTCATTATAATACATTCATAGTAAGGTAACAGTTTATGATGGCCATCAGAAATAGTGACGTGGCTTGTACTGGCTATGTGAGGGTGATTTGTTTTAACAGATGGCTCCAGAGTGCAGTGGGGAGATGGAGGAGCTGCTAGTAACACTTTCTAATATGTTTGAGTTCATTATAATACATTCATAGTAAGGTAACAGTTTATGATGGCCATCAGAAATAGTGACCTGGCTTGTACTGGCTATGTGAGGGTGATTTGTTTTAACAGATGGCTTCAGAGTGCAGTGGGGAGATGGAGGAGCTGCTAGTAACACTTTCTAATATGTTTGAGTTCATTATAATACATTTACAATAAGGTAACAGTTTATGATGGCCATCAGAAATAGTGACCTGGCTTGTACTGGCTATGTGAGGATGATGTATTTTATTAGATGGCTCCAGGGTGCAGTGGAGAGATAGAGGAGCTCCTAAAAACATTTTCTGTTGAGTCTGGATTCTTTATTATGCATTTACAGAAAAGTAATACTTTGTGATGGCTAAAACTGGCACCATTATATTTCCACAGAATAAATAAAACAGAATAAATATTTATTTATATTTATGAGAATAAATATAAAGCATTTAGCACATTTTATTTAGCATAATTATCTATCTATCTATCTATCTATCTATCTATCTATCTATCTATCTATCTATCTATCTATCCGTCCATGTTTTGCCGACAGAACATAACGTCCCACTCTATCCTCCTCAGCTCAAATCATAAATACGTTTTACATTATGGACTAGATACCACACAGTAGTTTTCCATAGGATTATATGGTAAGGACCTAATTCACTTGATTATTGCTCCCGAAACACAGCTGAACCTGCGGTCTCCGGGACTGCAGACAATCAGTTAGATTATCGTCAAACTGACTGCAAATATTTGATAATAATCAAATATCTGACGAAGTCAGGTGAGCTATTTGGCGTCCTTGGAGGAGAAATGCATTAATCCCTCCGTAGTTTACGTAAATGCCCTTCTTCTCTCTTCCTTTCTAAGACGGTGAAACATAAAAGACCTCACTATCGCCCCCTGCAGTCACACATTCTGATGGGTCACAGATTCTGGTGTAACACCGGCACGACACCGGAATACAGCGCCTGTAGTTTGTGTCCTGGAGGGATATGCAGCACCGATCCCCCCCGACAGAAGCCCATCAAACTGGGCTGGGAAATCCCCCTGGAAGCGGCCGTCGTCCAGACGTAACTCCTGGATCAGCTGATGAAATTCACTGAGCTCCGAGCGCCTCTGGAGAAACTGGTGGGTCCAAACACGCCGGCGTCTTCTCTTTTCCATCTTCCAGAGCAGGTAGAATGCCGCAACTCGCTCAAAATAACCGGAATCTGCCTTGTTCATCTGACTGAACTGAATGACTACGTGACAAACCACTGTTTTCTCTAGAAAGTTCAACTTGACGCGCGAATGAAGCGTTTTATTCGCGCGTACAATACGCCCCATTCGCGCGGTGCAATACGCTTCATTCACGCGAAAAAAACGCCTGAATGAAGCGAGTAAACTTCCAGCATTCGCGCGTTGAAATCTAGGCGCGTACGCGAATGGAGTCGTCCGGTGTGAACACGGGGT